>JACXGI010000149.1:22319-114602 GCA_016801175.1 Esox masquinongy | reverse complement strand
TCACAGTCAACAGCAGGGATGAGAGCTTTTTGGGAGAGAGTGGAGGGATGAATTCTGGACGGCGGGCTTATATGATAAACGAAAAGACTCTTGCAATGGTTTTAGAACGAGAGATGAGATGACATGAATCTGATGTTTAGAACACGACAAATGGAATAATATCTCTTTCACTACTCATCTACTAGTGTGTTCTCAATAAATCCCCATGAGGATGTGTGTGTATGTATGTGTGCGCGCATGTGTGTGTGTGTGTGTGTGTGAATGCCTACGTGCGTGTGTGCGTGCGTGCTTTTCAGAAGGCGAGGAGAAGAGAACTCACAGAGGAATAACAACATAACATCTATAAAGACATAAGATTTGTTTATGACAGAATGGAAGACTTTTTAATGACACCGGATGAGGAAGGAAGCTTGATAAAAGGTTTCCACTGGCATATCTCAGCCCGTGTCACATCAAATGAGTGTTTTTCCCCTCTCTCAGTTTCACACACTGACCTGGGAGCTGTTTTTGTATGCAACGAAACAGGGATAAATAGGGAGGCAAATGGCCATCAGGGGAGGGTAGTTTAGCCTTGAGATGCCGATGATTTGAAAGTTGTAAAATCCTTTAAAGAAGTTCATCACCGGGGCTCGGCGTGTCTGGCGGTTCGCCAATAGAACTTCCATCCATCTGGTCACAGGGTTCGGGGTTTGGCGGCCTGTTTTAAGAGTCAGCACGCCAGGTGAACTTACAGAGGCCTTATATTAAACACGGAGGACCTATTATACTGTAGTAGCTGTTATGTCTTCCGTCGAAAGTCAAGCAGATGCCTTCTCCCATAGCTCTCTCTCTTTCTGTCTCACTCTCCCTCTCTATACCCGTCTCTCGGTCTCTCCCAGCAATGTATGGGCTGGGGGGGCGGGGCTGGGAGGGATGTAGGGAGGGGTGGATAGAGGGGCGGTGGTGTTATGAAAACCAGGATGCTCCTCTAATTAGTTTTGCAGGGAAAACTTCAATCTCTTTTTCCCCCGCAAATGAGTGACCTTAATAAACAGATGAGACTCAATGCGTATACAGTACGCACACACACACACACATACACACACACACGCACACACACACACACACACGCACAAAATAAGTTGCCTCAGCGTTTTACGGGTAAATGTACTCATTAGCTTAGCCTAGTTGCACATGAGTGGGGAACAGAAAAACGACTGCCAAGCCTCTAGAAACCATTTCTCTTGAAGATTTGGCAGAAAGGGCTTGGCAGAAAGGCAAAGGTCTCCGAACGGTTTGGGAGTCTTCATTTTCTGACTGGAGTCAAACCCACTGTTGCCTTGTTACTGTGAGATGGTGTTTCACAAATAATGGCACAAAGCTGTGAATACAAAGGATAAAATATGTCCTTATCAATCAAACCTGTTTTTTTAAGTGTGAATGGTGTGAGATACTGATTGTCTGCTGTATTTATTTGTTTTTAATTTCCCATAATTTAGTATCTATTTAAGCTTGTAGACATCCCAAGAATGCTAATGAGCCCCTATGAAACATTTTAATTGCCTAGCTGCATTTCCATTTCAATAAGACATTCCTCCTTTCAGACCGATGTCTTCCGAGCTGTGTAATTTCTGTGGAGATGTGATGTGCAGGATTGAGTGACATAATTAGTTGAAAGGAAGGATATAAGACAAAAACTGCCATCTTACTGTAGGTTGTCAGCCTTTTATTTTGTGATCGTTTTGGTTCTATTATTCCACAAGGCTGGATAACCAGGTGTAACTGCAACACTGTAAATGACTCAACAGATATTCGTAAGTTATTTTATGAATAATTTATAAATTCCTGTAATGATAGCTATTATAAAATGTTCCAATGTCATTTATTATTTTTTTCCCATTGACAATAATCTACATTTCATCCTTCTCCCCTACACACATATATACTGTGTCTATATATATATATATATATATATATATATATATATATATATATATACATACATAGTTTAACTGTACAGTTTTTCTTTATGACACTGATATTCAACCAAACTCTGACTCTAACAGTTCTGCCCTTTTGTTTTATTTTTATGGAGATATGCTGATTTACTTAACAAATTGAGATGGACATACGACTTGAACTGACATCACACTATCATTTCTCCATTTACAAATCTTTTTCATTTTAAAACAATAGATTATTACTTGATATGATGGTACCATTCACTTCTATTATTCCACAGGCCCTTAGGCTCTAACAGTAGTTGTGTCTTACACAGTCCTGTTGAATTCAACCGCTTACTATTACAGAAATATAATTTTACTTCTTTTACAAAGGATTCACACTTTTTCCTCTAAAAACACATTGGGTATTATTATTAGTATGAACCCGTTTGAAACCGACTCTTTCATTAACCACTTATTTTTAGGCATACCCTCTTTCAGGAGCTGATCCTTGACTAACGAAAATGAAGTGACTTAACGCACCCCATTTACATCAATGTGGTTGAATTGGAGTGGGTCAAGATCTTCAAATTCTTCAGTGTACACAAGGACCTCACCCACACACACACACACACACACACACACACACACACACACACACACACACACACACACAGCTACTTAATACCAATTAATAATTAATAGTCAATAGTTGATTATAATTGTACCTGTTTACTATTGATAAACACAACAAAGCTTAATATAGAGTTGCAGTTCTCTGCCAAACACAGATCAGTCTCCCTAATGCTCAGCTAACCAGCTGGATTCAGAGACAGTGAGGCAGCCAATCGCTGACAGGGCTGGCATGCTCCACACAGACAGATAACCAGCAGTCTCCAGTCTAGGAACAGGTGCACTATGGGAACTGAGTCAAGCAGTGGAGGAGAGCCCTTCCAGTCCCCTCTGCCTCGCAATATCCCTCTTTAGCATGCAATCCCAGGTCATGATCACTGTAGGCTTATCCCAGATTAGGCCCCAGTGGGACGCCTGGATCTGCTTTGAAGTCTGGCCTCTGAGTCCCACTTGACTCTTCAGCAGTGGCCAGTCAGTAAGCACTTCACTGTTCGTCTGCACTTGTTATTTACACAGCAGGTGACAAAATGTGACGGTGGCAACTCCAGCCCTCCCACGTAGCATTAAATCCACATGACCCCGTTGAAAGAAGTTGTGTCCACTTTCACATAATGTCGCCACGAGCCTGCAGTGTAAAAGGGTAGTAATGTGTATTTGAAACTAAGCTCACAGCAACCCCTTTGTAAATGAAACTGTGGTGATTACAGCAAAGGGTGGTTGGAAGCCTGACCTTTTAGGCAGGATGTGATTCCTTGATATGGAAAAAAGACTAACCTTATGAAACATTATTTCAGAAAAAGGGACTAATGGATCTTAGAAGTGACAATGCCATGGTAAGAGAGTTGCCTGTGTTGCTTGCCTGTTTGCAAAATAAAATTAACTGTAATGCAAAAATTTTTGTCAGAGTGAGCAAACTTCTTATTGCAAAACAACTCCCAGTAGAGTGTCCAGACAGTTTCACCATCTCAGTCATGGCACAAAACGGACTTTAAAACAGATCGAATTTGGGGCCGCTTGGGTGCCATACTTTTAAAAAAAAAAAGTTAACTTTGAACTTTTTCTCTTTCTCAAAATGTGCATCAGACAATTAAAAAAGTTGATTTAGTTGCAAGTGATGTAGAATGTTACACTGTAGCTGATCCAGTCAGGTAACCTCACCAGCTGATAGTGATTATTTCCTGTAACAAATTCCACAACAGTTATCAAAGGTCTTAAACTTTATATCCACCAATGGCATTTCTTAAAATAGGACAGTTGGAACAAAAGTAAACATTAAAGGTGGAGGCTTAAAATATCCCTCCGATGACCAAGTTGACCTGCACTATTTAAAGAATAGAGCTTCTGTGTGCCAGGTTATCTGATGGGACCAGCTGCAATGTAGCGCTCTATCGTGCAAGGAAATGAAGAAAAAAAAGCATTAACTGGCAACATTTAAGCTTTTAACCCTTTCCTTAATATGTGCCTATTTATTTTGCCTTTCTTATCTGCCATTTCTCTAGTACATTGTGCACTAACCTGGACCTTGATGGAGAAGAAAGCTCATAATGGCGGCAGGTCTCTCGGAGGGATGTAGTCCTTGTCCAGTCCTTTAGAAGCTGATAGAGTTTCAAGTTGTAAAGATGCTTTGGCATGCCGGGCTCCCTGTGACACCTGTTAAAAATGCACGTTTCAGCGAGTCCTGTCCACGGATCTTAAAAAAATATATAAGCATAACCCTTTTCACTTTGGATGTTTCTGTGAATAATTTTAATGTAAATCTATTATCACAACGATATAGAGATGGTGTTCGCGCAGACGCATTGGCATAGAGCATGTTGTCCAGCGTGTTGTGTGGGGGACAGTAAAGGCAATGTGCTCACTGGCCAAATAGGGTCCTCTGGTTGTCCACGCTCAAAGTACATGCTACTGGCCCTCCACCGGGGCACCGAGAGCAGGTCCAGCCTGGGTGTGGTCTTGGCATTTTTGGCAGCGTAAGAAACCTTGGTCTCCACTTTCTTCAGAAAAAGAAAAGGAAATTGTGATTAGTAACCTTAAGAGATTTTCAAAAAATTCTAATAAATTATATAAAATATTTAGCTAAGCATAGCATTGTATGCAATTGTATGTATTTTTTAATACAAACTGCACATTGAAAACCCTTAACGTGAAGAGAGCCGTCCGACATGCTAACAAAGGTTTAGGATCGAATGGGAAAAATGGTCCTCATTTGGACCTCACAATGTGTTCGCCAAACTCATCAAAAATGTATGAAAAAAGGCTCAGTGTCATTATCCTTGCAAAGTGAGGCAGTAACAGAAAGGTTGCTGGATTGAATCTCAAAGCTGGCAAAGTGTAAAATATGTCATTCTGACCTTGAGCAAGATAGTATCACTTTGTGATATCAACTTAGATTTGGGAGAGTTGAATATCACAGCAAGCCTTCCTTCTAGGCATCCTTCCTTCTAAGCCATTATGTTCCCCCACACACTGCTTATCCAACCAGGAAGTCACCTCGTACCACACGTTCACGTGACAACCCTAACCCTCACCTAATAACAACAATAAGCAGCTAGAGCACAATAAGATCAAGAAATTCCTGCTGACGATGTCTCCCCCCCGAACTCGGTGTGATGCCGGTTCATTGGTATCCACCATGGGGCTCTTCCCAGCCGCAGGTCAGTTAGTGGCCCAGTCAGGGCTCAAACCCGATGAATAACAATTCAAAGCAGCTAACCTCAATGTTGCTTTGGAAGTTCCGGGGGTTCCCTTTGGGAGTGGCCAACTGTAACAGCCGTGGAGAGGTCTTTGATGGTTTCACTTCGGGTTCGATATGCCAGACAGGGCGCCTGAACTCAGACGGTGAAGTGTGGGGAGGCCTGCTGAATCAAATGTATAATAGTTGTAGCTCTATCGGCAGGATTGCCATAAAACAATATGAAGCATTCTGACAGGCATTTCAACACAGTCAACATACTGTAACCCTTCATTCTGCCCTCAAACATCTCTTGACAGGCCATACCCTTGGATGTGTTCCGTAGAGGTATCCAAAGAAACAGAATATTGTTTTAAATAATCAAACGAGGTATAGAAACAAACAGGCATATTTACAGCTCCGGAAAAAAATTAAGAGACCACTGCACCTTTTTCTTTCCTTTCCAAAAAAGTTGAAAAGGAAAGTTTTGAGTGAGGAACAGAAGCGTTCAATTTGCAGTGGTCTCTTACTTTTTACCCTTCTGCTCCTCACTCAAAACCTTCCTTTTTGACTTTTTTGGAAAGGAAAGAAAAAAGTACAGTTATCTCTTAATTTTTTCCAGAGCTGTATATATATATAAAAAAAAATTCTCAATCCAATGTGCAGGCCAAAGGGTTCTTTCTGGAAGCCCAAGCATCCACTGCTGCACTTTAAGATTTATAAACAGACTTCCGTGGCTGTCTGTGAATGTCCCAGGGGCTTGAGCTTTGGACAATAGTCTCTATTGTCTCAGCATCGTCTCCCAAAGCCACAACTTGCTACTGAAATAACAAGACATCAAAATACTGGCTTCCTAGGCCAAGCATGGGGGCTAATCTTAGATCTGGTCCAAGTTACGTGTTTGTATTTGACAATGTGAACTGTAGACGTTTACTTATGTTCACGTTTTCTTCTGTACATTACTCTGTATCCTGGGAGTTTAGGGACCTGATCTTGGGCGTTGACAGGCGGACAATACGCTCATACTGGGCTGACTTGGAGGAAGGATGTAATGTCTTCCTGGAGGAGTTCACCACCTCCTCTTTCCTGCAAGAAAATATAAGAGCATTGACCATCCATTTCTTTTGGCTAAAGGAAATCTCATTGTTCTGCATGTTCTCACTACTGTAAGTCGATCTGGAAAATAGCATCTGCTCAAGGGGCTAAAATACTCATGGAAATGTAATTCCAGAGTGAAGGTGCAGAAGGAAACTTGAAATGATTAAATTAATCCCTAATGAACCACAGTCCTAGAGGGTTCAATAGAGAGAATAGAGATATTAGACTGTTGATCTTAATCAGTTTGCAAATAGAATTATATAATTACATTGAATTAATGCTCTTCCTTTTAGCGCTGACAGCTACTTCATTGAGTAAGGTGTTCTTGCTGTTACTGGGTTGTGTGATTGTCCCACCAACCTATATTAAGATGAATGCAGTAACTGTAAATTAATCTGCATAAGAGTTTCTGCTAAATAATGAAAATGTACAATATAAATATTTTTTTGTTTCCCATTTAAGCCAGAAATTGATCATGATATACTAACAGGGTGAAAGCTACACGTTACCATAAGCAAACAGCCCGCAGGCAGCTAAATTTAATTTCCCAGGTAATCTCATTAGCCTTAATGCTTTAGTTAAAAACTGCACATTTAAAGAATGCCAAATACGTGTCCAATCGGCCAGTAAGTTGGTGAAGTTGAGTGGTACAAACACGACTGCTTGGAACACATGCACATAGTTTCTTTATAAACACAGAAACTAAACTGCTGAATACTGAAACGTCAATCAAATAAGCACAAATATAATGGTGGCAACTTGTCTTTTAAATTCCACCTTTTCAATTAATTAAATGTACCATTTAACGAAGCAGAGCTTCCTGAGAATAACATTACTGAATTGTTTTTTTTTCCCTTGCACATTTAGAATAGAGTTTAGGGGTAATCAAATTACAGGTCCCCCTGAACAGCTGCAGCATCTCGCAGATTAAAGCAGACACCTCTGGAGCTGGGACCTCCAATCAGGATGCAGGAAATTGGCAAATAGCCTAAACAATACATTTCACTTCGGATGACCATGCCCTTCACTTTATAGACGCTCAGAGCTAAATATGCTGTCTGATCAGCGCTTAGAGCTCACTAATATAGGACTTGGTAAACATTCTCAGTTTTGTGGCGACAGTGCAGAATATAAAATACATTAATAGAAGGCTTTCCTTCTTCAGTAAGCCACCTATAACGCTGAGTCTGGCCGTTAAAAGCAGCCTATACACTTACCGAAGGCCCTCCCATGCTGAGTACCTTTTGTGTTTAGCTAGGTATTGGATTCTTTCTGTTGGAACTGCTCCCAGCGCTGAGTAGGACAAGGGCCATATCGACTCCTGGTTGCCCCAGGTAAGCTTTGGACTAGATCAATAAGAAAATGAACGTTCAAGGGAAAAATCCAATCGGAAAAATAGCACTAATTATAAACGTTCTCACTATTAAAGTATCAAATACTGCATTTCTGTTGCAGTTCCACTGATGTAATTGTCAGTGGCATTATAGGAACATCTTATCATGATAAAAACTTTCGACAATACTCGAACAGCCTACATACCAAACTGTTGTGATCCAGATTGTTTTCGACTCTTTGTGCTGTGCAAGTTCCAAGATCCTACAAGAACGTTTCAGCTTAGTTTCACCACAGGGTCCACTTCATCCTCACAATACAAACAAAACCAATAGCAATGCACGGTTCTAGTACTTCTGCACACATAATACATGAGGTGTTTATGGATAAAAGAGCACCTCTTTGACGGACAAGATCCGGATCCAAGCCCTACAAAGGATAAAAGTGTTCTGAGACCAATACGCAACAGGGTACTGTTCATTATGTTAGAATAAGCGTCAGACCTTTAGAATATTTTTTACCATGATTATTTGGACATAACCATGTCCCCAAAAAAACATACCTGTTTTTCCAGACACCATGTCAGCCTAATGGAAAAGTTTCAAAAAGCACCTGGCTGAGTTCTCCAGCTGGGTCATAATGGTCTGTGTTGTTATTATGGGATTGGGAGTCCCTAGCAACTTATCACATGGTAGTACTAGACTACTTGAGTGTGACCGGTTGAAACCGGAGTGTGTAAGGTTCCCTGGGAGTCAGTCTATCTTCTTCCTCAAGACGTCTGAAACAGGATGTCAAATGAGAAACAATATCTGAAGTCAATGAATTAAGTATTTATAGCTGTAGTTAATCTCCAAAAATATGATGTTTATATTTTTGGTTGAGTGTCACCAAATAGATGATTTTGAGCCACACATATATATATAGAAGCGTCTTTATTTACATCAGCCAGGTGTGACAAAACAGAAACACAATACAATTGGATATTTGACCCTTAAATGACAGAAATGGTTGGACGTCTGATCTAGTGATGGCATACAAACAAACTGTTGTCCTTTGGTTTGTGGAAGTCAGTATAGTTCACTCCATTCCTGCTTGCACACAGGAGTATATCAAACGGCATGTTAACCCCAAGACAAAATGTTAATGTGCCCACATGTAGAAGTGAGTTTTCATTTTGCCATCTTTTCAATGCTTCAAAATAAATATTTGCATTGCTTTGGTCACAAAAACTCTAAATTGGTTTTAAGAAAATATAACTATATAGAAAGTACCCTTTTAGGACAATATACATATGCAAGATGTAACAAAAATAATCCTACGTACCACACAACAATTGTCATACTCTGAATAGCATAAAACGTGTAAGTTGTAGATCAGAACGTGTACCTGCTTCTAAAACAGCATTGAATAATTTAAAGTAAAGATGCTGAGAACATCAATTTTTTATTATTGTATCTTAAAGTGAAAAAACACTGAGAAAAGTCAAGTCAAAACTCTATGCCTTTGTTCATTTGTGCTGATGCCGTTGCCAGTGAAAGTGTTTTTATTTTTACCATAAGCCCCGTCACCTCAAGGTGTCTCTGGAATCATCCTTCTAAGGTTGTGAATGAGGCCATTTACAACAATGCTGTTGGTCAATACAGCTTGAAGATAGAGCTTTCAAACCAAATGAAGGCAAGCCAGCATGGTGGTGAATAAGAGCTGACCGATCCCCTCGCACATGGAACTCTCACTTCCCCAAACATGTCTTGCAGGCAGATCTGCCCTGAAGGCCAATGTTAATATGATTGGTTGACTCAGTGTGGAGGGCGGAGCTTGCATTTCAAACAGCTGTAAGCTCCAAGAGTATGTTTGACCAGGGTTTGTGCTTGTCTCTATCCTTTTCCCACACCATTTTAAAATTGAAACTTAGATTTACTGGCTTCAGAGTTGGGACAAGCTCCGCCCTCTGCCAACCAATCACATTCATCTCTACCTTTGGGACAAACATGTCTCAAAGATACGTTTGAGTAAGTAACCTAACTCCTACCTCCCCGTCATTAGATCAATCATAGCTGACGGCTGGAGGCTGAGTCTATCTGCCATCCTGCACCATATGAATGATCAGGTCGCGTGCGTCCTGCACGGCTGGGTTCAGTTCCGTATCCCCCTTCCTAACATGGGTACCGATGAGGAAGAGCTTGCGACCGTCCCCAACCTCCTCGAGGGAAAGAGCTTCATGGAGGGTTGTGATGCTGCAGGCCCCCTGTTTATCCTGGAGGTGGCGGGAAAACGTGATTTGTTTACATCGCAGTTATTTAACCAGGCAAGTCAGTTGAGAACCAGTTCTCCTTTGACAACATTAGAGCAGGCGAAGCATCTCAGAGGAAAAGGAAAATCCACTATTCTGACTGTACGGATTAAATTCTTAGCTTTTTGTCAACTGTCGTCACTTCGAATCCTCAGTCCGTTTTCCCCACCTTGATCTTAAAATGACCTTAAGAAGACAATCTAAAGTTGCTGCCCTCCGGCTATCTCCTTCGATGCGTTTTCAGGAGGCAAGGAGAGGGGACACGAGGTTTCAAGAAAACGAAACGCAAGCCTCAAGTCATATTCAAAATGCAAGCCTTAAGTCAGTCTCACCTGCTTGTTGGCCAGTACCACTAAAGGAAGATAGAAGTCGTTTTCCAGCAGCTCGTGGAGATTCTTCTTAGCCAGAGGGAACTGGGCAGCATCGGAAGAGTCCACCACATAAACCAGCACCATTGCCTTACACATGTACCTCTTCCAGTAGGGCTGCAGATTCTTTGTTCCACCGACTGTAAAAGACAGCAAGTTTTTTTTTATTCCATTTCTTAAGCATTATTATTATTTTTGTACATTTGTTATACACAAGAAAGCATACTGAGCAATGAAGTCATGTTGGTTAGGTTTCATATTTCACAGACTGAGTTAAGGTCCTTAGCCTCATCTCCAGGTCTCAATTACTGGTGCAAAAACATTGGCAACAATGTGAATTAATATGGGATTTGAAAGTGGCGTGGTTACAATCCACCGGGAGAGGGAATAAGGTCCGCTAAAGCCACATGAGATTGGACTTTGAAAAATTGTCCAAAATGTAAGGAAGTGTTTCAGGCATTATGCTAAGCGGTGATAGAGTTCCTCCAACTGCTTTGTCGGCTCTCTTGCCGCTTACGTCCTTGTCTGGTTCCTAGCCGGCAGGGGAGTGAGATTAAGGACTAATGAGTAACTATCATGAACAGTACTCCCATCATGGTTATGTGCAATGTGCTGTCATTTACTTTCCAGGAACTCAATCTGCAGGTCCTCCCTATTGATGGAGACTGCATTGAACCCCTGAGTTGGGTCCACATCCTGCTCCAGAGTGCCCGAGGCAAAGCAGTGCAGAAGGCTGGTCTTCCCTGCCCCTTCGAGGCCTAACACCAGGACTTGCTTTCCTGCGGATTTAGCCTAAGACAACACAAAATCAAAAAGACAAAAAAACCAACTCGGATAATATCTTCAAACATTGCATGAAAAAACGTTTCTGTAATTGCTGGTGAGGGTGGTAGGTGACAATTGATCAAGCTGGGGAACTGGTCATGGCAAACAGTGTGCCGCAACAATGATTTGGCCTAAAATGAAAATATATTGGTTTATATTTAACTCAGCCGGTCTGAGATTCTTAAGAAATTTGACTGAACTTATAACATCATGCGGTCAGTAAGAGCAGACCGTCTGCTTACGTAAAAATAGACTGATGAATCAGGATGCCAAAAAAGACAATGGCACAAATCTGATATTGCTTTTTGTCGCCCCAGATACTTTTTGTCACATAAAAGGACAGTCCGACAAAAGTTTGAATCGATAAGATATTTTTGTGGTCCCCACAAATAATTAACGTCACACGATAATATAGTTTAGTTTGCAGCTGTTCGATAAGAACTTCAAATTGCGTTTAATATTCACACAATTCATGTTCTCTAGAGGTTAAGTAATTTCCAATAGCAACCGCAAACATACGTCTAGTAGGGATGCCTAACAATAAACATGTTGAACAGAAAGTACCTCATTTATTACAACTGTGGGTGTTTTCTGTGCAGGTTCTGGTGCTTTTTGTGCCGTTTCTTCCCAACTCGTTTTCTCTATTTTCCGTAAATCTTGCTTTTGCTTTCTCCCTGTAGACACATAAGTCCAGATGGCATACGCAACTCCTCCGGTTACCGCAAGAGTAAAACCCACAACCGCCGTTTCTCTAACACCAGGCATGTTCCAAACAACGTTGGGAAATCTTGAGGAACTGTTTCACATGTCTTCAAATATCGTGATAACCGTTATTTATCACGTAGTTTGCATCCCAGGGTTACAAGTTGATCGGATTAAACTACCTCAACGCGATATCTGGGGACATCCGGGTGCTTCTGCGCACACAGGAAAAGCCAAAGGAAAATATTTGTCAATGCAGGAACTGTAGACAAAAAAGTAGTAAAGAACAAAATATAAACTTTCTAAATAAAAACACTTTAAACAGGAACGTCCCATCTTGTAAACGTTCTTTGCTACATACACCTCAATGATTCAGCTAATCCTCTCGTTGGTTCAGCTCAGACTGTCAGTTCGAAATACACGAGAGCAGTCTCGTTATAGTGTTGGGTCCACTCCAATTCTTTCCAATGACAAACATTGGACATTGGTTAACTTTTTGAATTGACTACAATATAAATGGAATTGCCCAAACGCTGCAATTGTACTTTGTACACAGAACATGCCTATCATCATAATATCTAGCGACATATGTAGCATCACATTTCTGTAAAGTTAATTTGACCTAAGGTAAATTATAAAAAAATAGCGTCAGAATTTAACAGAATACTAGACTTTCTTCTTTACAGTTCCATTCTATGCCCACCAGACGGCGCTCAAAATCGGAGAGAACGGCATGTTGTAACACTCATCCAGCGCAACTATCATGCGTCAAGACAAACACGAACATAACAGAACACTTTTCCAAAGACAAACTCGATTTTACAACACAAGGAGATATCAGTTTTAATTGTTAAGGAACCCCATTTAAGACAACAACAGGACACTTTTTGGCAAAATATTTTGCTGTCATTATTGGTAACTGTTCCTAAATCAATACGCATTTCACATACTGCTACACAAGAATTTTAACATTGGATTTTTACTTTAGCCAAGATCATTGGTGGACTTTAAAAATAAATATACTTTCACTTGTGAATACCCTGCTGGCGTTGTTTGGTTGGAAACAAGCACAGGTGATTTTAAATGAGCAGGTAGGTCAAAGAAATTAGTTTGTGGTCACAGAAAATGTTGTTTCCAAAAATATAGACAGAGAGGAGGATAAAGCAGACAGCACATCTCCTCTGCACAGAAAATCTAACTAGAGACCCCACAAAACCAAAGGTCTCCAACCACTTCCATTAGTTCCTTAACAAAACCGTGAAGTAGGCAGGGCATTGGGCCTAATACTCATATGAAAATGGACAAAGTTGCTTGAGTGTTCTTAAAAAAAAAAAAAAAAGTTCTTGATTCTGAGTTCTCCGTATGTGGCCACCGATGCCTTGCTCCATTATCTGCACTCTCGTCCGGGCTACCAGCCTCCTTTGCCCCCCTTCTTTTTCTTCTGGGGGGCTTTCTTGCGTGCCCCCGGCCCAGCGGTCGCAGGCTTCTGCTGTCGTGGAGGGACCATGTTGCTGGCAGCGGGCGCTGAGGTCGAGGCTGTGGCCTGGGCTGAGCCCGGCCGGGGGGAGGTCGGGGGGCTGCTGGCCGTCTTACTGGCGTCCCTGGAAACACATGGCGGTAATGACAATGTGGTAGTCCCCGACTAAAATGGAAATACAGCGCCGGTGGAAAAAGAAGAAGAACAACAACAACAACAACAAGTGAGGACGTGTTACTCACAGGTCAGACGCGGCTCCTGCCGTGGTCCCCTGAGTGCCTTTCCCCACCTGCTCCTTCTTCTTGCCCTTTTTCCTGCCCCGGTAGCAGGTGCGCTCTCTCATGGGCAGCCACCTCTCTGGGTCGGGGTTTGACGTGGGGTCGAAGGTCTTGGGCATTTTGCCTAAAACAGGGAGGCAGGAGAAAGGGATTCCTGTGTTTCTGATAACTGTGCGCCACACGTGTGACTTAACATACAATGCCGTATTGTAGGGGTCGTTTTCTGCATACGCATCCTGCTTTTGACGCCAGACCCACCGCTGGTGTGTGGCCGGAAGGCTTTATGTTGTCTAAACGTAGCAGCCGGTTTCAATCCAAACAACAGTGCCGTTTAGTAAACACCACAAGCTCGCGTTGGCTGGTTCCTCTCAAAAGCTTTTGTGGCAACCCCTCAGAATAAGCAAATCTAACCATAGGTTTGAAGATATGGTGAAGCCAAGATGCAACCTATTTTTGTGCATACTGCTTTCACTTCATCTTAGTAGGCAAAACATATCTAATTTTATCCTCAGAACTCTATAATAGCACTAGAACCCACATGAAGATCTAAGAATAAAATTTGTTCAGATGTAAAAATGAAATATGACAACGGGCCAATATTTATTCAGGGCACTGTACACTAAAATTTGAGAACATACCCTTCTTTTTCTTTTTCTTCTTCTTATCATCCCCCTGGCTGGAAAAAACAAAGACAATGAGAGATTCTACAGAAACAAAATGTATAGAACAAGGAGAGACAGCTTTTGATTAAACCACAATGAATAAATATGAATATATATATTAAAAAGGTCCTCACGCCAGGTCTTTGGGCAGATTATCTCCTGGTACTTTAGCAGCCTTCTTTCTGATGTAGTTGGCTCCGTGAGAATTCTCCAGCTCATCAACGTCAACATTGAATGACATGCTTTCAGGGGAGGGGAGGTGCTTGCTGAGGCTGGAACGAAGCTCAAGATATAATAACATGCTTAACCACTGGCATGGTTTGCAGACTTACTTTAATTCCAGATTCATTCTCATGTTTGTTAGTTTCAAGTACATTGTAAAGGATACGACTTGGCTTTATCTTGATCCACTAAAGAATAGGCAGAGATGAGTTGTGCCAATGTGTGGATGTCATTGGTGTTTTGCCTGTAGAGTGGGAAATAAAAAAAAAAAAAAAATTTATCCTAGAGAAAAGTAGCCCCACCACTGCACAACAAAATATACTGACAAAGCATCGCTCACTTCCACAGTTGTTCCAGGTCACTAATGGCTTCCTTTTTCCGTCCGTACTTTAGCTTGAAATCGGCAGCCTCTCTTACGAGTGCCAAGTGAGCAGGGGAACCAGGCTGGTAAGGAAGACAAAATGGATTTGTTAAATAATGCAGTTGCGCCGTGTTGGAAAATGTATCAGATTTTGCACAGTTAACGAATTCTGCAAAATATTTTATAGAGGTTCAAAATGTTAAGTATTCATCCTCCAAGTCAAAACAGATTAGAAAAGCATTGGGCAGCAATATGAATCTTAAGTCTTATTTTGTAGGTAAATTAATAGTGGATTGTGAAATATTGGAGGTCATGGCTAGTCAGACATTTCCAAGTCTTTCCACAGATTATGAAATCTTTTGAAAAAAAATGAATACCATTAATTTAAATTATTTAAGTTTTGACTGTTATTAAGTCCACCAACTAGGATACAGGTTTTGGCATTTTTTATTCTTTTGCACTTCTACTAATAATTGTCCTTTTGAAATACACTTTCAGAAAATTTCCCTTGTCTTTGTATTTTTTATCAGTTTTTGAATTTCAAAACTTGACTCATTACATACATGACTTCATTCTAATGTTTAGCAATACCTGCTCAGATTGGTAGTACTGAATAGCTTGGCTGAAGACATCAATTGCGCTGTCAATGTCCTCTTCATGACTGTACATCGTTACCAGAGCTGAGATCTGGCGAAAAAAATAATTCGTTAGCAGAGTTATGACGACCCTCGCCAAGTGTCTTCAGAAAATGTTACATTTATCACAATGGAAAAGTAAAAACTAACCATCCCTTGTTTGTGCTTGAAATCCTCAATTGACCTTAAGATGTCACATGCTTTTGTAACGTGACCTTTGGGGAGGACAACAACAAATGGTTTATTTTGAACTGACATTATGCTTTCTGTGTAGACTCTGACATGCGTTTGTTACCTGGAACCAAAACAAATGGATACTGGAGAAACAGCCTCACCTTGAGTCAAATAGAGTTGTGCCATTGTCAGTTTGATTCCGGACGCACTCTCAGGATGCTTGTCTGAGAAACGCTTAACGAAAGAAACGCACACACTATTAGCACAACAGATGGTCCAGAAAACAGAGAGCGCCAAAACGAGTTATTCTTAAGTCGAGTCCATGATATCCCCAGGTAAGGTCTGTCCCGTGATGAGTACCTGGAGCAGCTCGATGGCCTTGGCGTGCTGCTTCTCTCTGCACAGCTGAGCCACCTGTATCAGAACGGGCCGTGGGTGACCCGGGTTCTGGGCCTGGAGGCCCGACGACAGCTTCCTGCACTGGTCCGCCTGCGGAGTACCACATAAATTGTCAGAAACCTTTGACATTCCCCGTCGAATTCTCCCAGCAACGCCGCGGGTGTGTAGTCAAAGAGCCACTCTGGTAATATCGTCCGTCAGAAACAGTTTGTAGCTGAAGTCTGCCCTCGCAAACAGACAGCGACAACCGATTATACGGTGTGCTATTGAGACGCCCAAAATAACCAGCCACAAATGTTTTTGCAAATTTTGATTGGACAGGATTATAATTAGT
Source organism: Esox masquinongy (assembly GCA_016801175.1). Classification (NCBI taxonomy): domain Eukaryota; kingdom Metazoa; phylum Chordata; class Actinopteri; order Esociformes; family Esocidae; genus Esox; species Esox masquinongy. The sequence continues at coordinate 98,219 of JACXGI010000149.1, read as the reverse complement.
GGAGGTAAGTCTGAGACAGGGTTAGCTCCCTTTTAGAAAAGTGTTTCTGGAGGAGCTTGGCTATTTCAATAGTGCAGTGTTTCTTAATCCTGGTCCTCGGGACCCAAAGGGGTGCACGTTTTTGTTTTTGCCCAAGCACTCACACACCTGTTTTAAATGTTGCCCTACCACTTACACACTTGATTGACATAATCAACCTATCATCAAGTCTTTAGTTTGAATCAGGTGTGTGAGTGTTAAGGCAAAAACAAAAATGTGCACCCTCTGGGTCCCCAGGACCAGGATTAAGAAACACTGCAATAGTGGAATGTGACCAAAGCGTACCTTTACATTATGTCAAGACAAAGCAAACAAAGAGTCAAGAAGGAGATAGATTACTTTAAAACGTTGACAGTCTGATACCTGGTTAGTGTACATGGCCAAAAGAGCTTTGTTGAATTCAATGGCCTGGAGCTGCTTCTTGGCCAGCTTGAACTCTACACCTTCAGCATTTGTCAGTTTCACCTTCTTCTTGGAGTCAAACACATTTTGGTCCTGCCAGAGAAAGGACCTGTGAAACCGTTGCTTTGACAATACCAGACCACAGCCAATAACAGATGTGCCTGTTCCAATGTTTAGTCATTCCGGTGTGGAAAATGTTCATGCAATCACCACAGAGATGGAAAGAGGACTGTTCAGCATGGGCAGAGCCAGTGAGGTGTTAAAGTAGTCCATTTCAGAATAATTCACTGGCTGATCCCTCCTGATGACCCAGATGGAAATAATCACTCAACCAACCCGGTCATCAGTAGGGATCGACCAGGAAGTCAGAAGGATCACCCAGCCGATACCTTCAAAGGCCACATCCATGCTGGAACCCGTTCTCTCCCATTGATGCCATCTAATCACCTCTATGGCACATAGCTACCTTATTAATTGTGATGATGTTGTTGGCAGTCACGGCTAAAAGTCCCACGTCTGAAGGCCTAGGATTTAACACAAACAAACAGCTCAAAACAAAACAACTCTTCTACTACTCTTGTTCTGTACACATTCACAATATTTGAACATGTAATGTAGAAGCTCCACTTAATTCCACTTTGGAGGACCACTAACTTGAGCTTAATGACTTGGTTATAAAGCTGCAGCGCCTCCTCTGTCCGACCCTGTAACTGCATAACATAGGCCATCTGGGAGTGGATTATGGCCAGCTCAGACTCAATGTCCTCCTCGGTCATATCCTGCATAAAACAAGCAGGTTTCGATTTAGCATCCTAAGGGAGAACATTTTTGGTGACATTCCTATAGACGCTTGCTAAGTCGTGACATTGTAAACATTTCAGAAGTTTAGAGCCCTTACCGAATCCTCTGACAGTGAAACCCGACATAGCTCTAAAAAAAATAAATAGAAATTAAAGAATAATCAACACAATTGTCAACAACGGCCATGAAAGAACTGGACCAAAACCCACAACACATCAAAATTACACCATGCAGAAGGTGGAATTACAATCTGTCTGTGGTCCTAACCTTCTGCTTCCTGTAGTTTGTTTAGAGCCTCAGTGAGCTTGCCTTGACCAATAAGAGTACACGCAGCATTGTAGCTCAGCTCGTATGTCGTCTCCGACAGACCAAGATCATCCTGTCGAAAGAAATTTGATATTACGTGTTGAAGTAGGGCTTTCCAGACGCAGCGTGTACTCATTTGACTGATGACCTCAGTGTTCTGACATCAGGCCTGCCTGAAGGAGTTGCTGGAGTGCAATCAGTTGAGGAAATCCCCTCTGATACTGCCAGGATCCCACAATCCCAGGCAATGCTTGTTTAAAACGCCTCACCCCCCTGAGCTCCCAGCCACTCGTCAGCTAGTGGCACACTCCAGGCGCTAAATTCCGACCACATTCATTGATAAAGGTAGCCCGATTTTTCAAATCACACCTAAAATGTAACTTTGAAATCATTTATGCAATTAAAATGAAAGGAAATGCAAATTTACTAAGGTGGAAAAGTTAGTATATCTCTAGATGTACCATAACATAAAATGGCCTAAATAAGAATCAGCTGCACCAAAGCAGGTACAAATGATAAGAAAAGCATTACAGTAACCTGGGAGAGTTCAGACTTCCGGAAAGATCAGAAACTTGGTCTGGTTTGGTCTTAACCATGGAGGTGTGTGCCAACATATCATGCCAAAATAAAAAGACTGATCAACCTTAGAAGAAAGATCATTGATGCCTACGAGTTTGAGATGGGTTATATGACATTTCCAAGTAATTCGAAGTACATCAATCAATAATTCCTCCCAGTTAATGTAAGAGACTGATAAACAGTTACAAGAAACAGTTACATAAAGTTATTTCAGGCAAAGGAGGCAAAACCAGCTTTTATACTTTGGTGTACATACTTTTTCTACACTGAAATCGCATTTCTGTTGATTTTTTTTTACTAACAAATGATTGCAACGCATAACCTTTTAGTGTAATTTGTTAAAATTATGTTAACTATCTAACATTAATGCTGAAGTGAAGATTACATAACTATGCAGAAAAGGCAGAAGATTCCACGGCATCAATACGGTCTTAGAAAAACCTTCTAAATTAACGTATGCTTTACTCCTCAGAAGAATACACACTGGAGAAGCCTTCTCCCATGTGCTCATAGCTGCCACCACAGCTGACAGGTTCGTCTTCCTCTCCTCCTCATATTCATCCTGGGAGTTCCTGATCAGGTCGGTGTAGACAGCCTTGCACTCATCATAGCGCTCCATACGATACAGCTGTGGTGACAACGAAAAGGAAACAAGGGATCTGTACATCCGAGCTTTACAGTGGGCCACTTTTCAGTGGCTGAATTATATTCACTGAAGAGCAGACAGTCTAGGAGCTAAAACGACACCATTCTGAGTCTTACCACTTGACCATAGAGTTCCTTCAGCTTGTCTGTCTGTTCTGAAACACTTTCAATGGTCTTCAGAGCACTTTCCACTCTGTTCAACCGATACTCACAGTAAGCCTTTTCAAAAACAACAAGGTCACTGAGGAAGAACAAAAAAAAAAGTGTTAAAGCTCAGTCAAAATGGTGACTCACATAAGATGTGCATTTTACAACTTTTAAAAGATTATAAGAACAATTAAATTAAAACATACCTTCCAAGTACTTTTGAATACATGTTCATGACATTCAATGCCTCCTTGAAGCTGCCATTCTGCACCAGACATACTATCTTACAGTGAACGGCTGTCACTTCATCCTTAACTTCATGCAAAACTGTGGATGAGATTCAATTTGAGATTCATTTTGAGATAGCACTACACATCTATAGGTACGCTGGACAATACTTATTGTTCAAGTCACCATGATCACACCAGATATCAACTAACTAAATATGAATGTGGTATGCAGTACTGCACACTGAATAATATTTCAGTGCATATCTACACTGTTGTGCAAATTCATGAATACCAGTTCTCACTCAGCAGATAGAAGGCTGCTAACTAAAGCAGTATGAAAATGTATGCGCTCAAATCGCTCTGGGTCAAGAGCGTCTGGTTAAATGACTTATATGTCAGTGTATAACAAATGAGGCTGGGTCAAGTTGGGTAGTTGCAACTGTGGCTAGTTAGCTAAGTAGCCAGCTAACTAGCTAGCTGTTTGGGGACACGTCATTATTTATCAATCAGCTGTGACAATGTAACACTATCAATGACATTAAATGTAGAATAGTTGGAGTCTTCTGATATTACTATTCAACAAAATATACAAAAGACTCTGATCTATCATTTACTAAAATCACTAAATTATAACAAACTAGCTGACAGAGAGTTCTGCTTGTAAGCTAACGCAAAGTGCTAACATCTGTAGCTCGCTAGGTAGGTTAGCAAGCGTCTAGCAAACTAACCAGCCCTAAAACAACCGAGCATTTATTCAAATTGACAGTTACAAACACCGACCAAGCATGAGAAAACTCTTACTTCTGTTGACAGCTTTGAGTGCCCGAGTGAAGTCTCCATTCTGTCCACAGCGATTCACTTCAGTCCACAAAGAAGCAACGGACCCTCCTCCGCTAGCCATCTTTCACTGAGCTGAGCTCCCTCACTGCATGCGAGATTGTCGCCGGAAGCACAATGATGGTTCATCCGGGTTAATACAAATATTTTTTTGTTCAGAATTACAAACGTGTCTATTTTTGCAGATAGAGAAACGAAGATTATGAAAATTCCCAATGCAATTTACACACAGCATACTGGCCAAGATAACTGTACATGTATTTGGTCTAAAACATTGTACTGATGATATTAAGTAAATGTAAGAATACATTCTCTCAACCATCATAGGGATATTTGATACATAATGTCATTGGATATATAGACGCACAGAGTGCAGTTTTAGCACAGAAATGCATATTTGTCACCCGTTATCGCCTTATCAAAGCGAAAGTTCGAGTTTCCTACTTCCAACTAGCCCATAAACGTGTATTCACGCTTGCGCATGCTCGCTTTAGATTAAATCTTATTCACGGAGGGTTTTTAGATGCAGTAGCAAGGGTGTATTGTTGCCGTTAACGAGGACTGTGATAACTTATGTCCTACAGAAATGGCCGGAATTAAAGGTGAGGGAGTTTCTGTCATACTTTGGAATGTAAAATGTAGTGACAAAATATTGGTTGACCCTAAAGGATGGTGTTTTACTAGCAACCAAGTTAACGAGAACGTTAGCTAACTAGCTGAGTGTTAGCCTGTTACAGTACTGTAGGCTACTACTGTATTAGTTACAGTGGTTGGCTAAGGAAACGCCATTATTTGGCAGCGAACACTGGCTACTTTTTTGGCTTGTAATATGCTATGAACTATTCAACTGTCTAGATAAGTAAATGCCGTTAGGTAAAATCAGTTAGGGTTGAGATTCTGACAGTGTAACTACTAGCTAGCTTACAGTAATTATCTAGTTAACATTGCAGTTTACAGCTGCATGCTAACGTAGCTAGCTAGGTTAGATAGCTATCATTGCAGAGTAGATTAAGCAGTATAGCTAATGTTAACTAGCATAATACCTTGCTTGTTCTGGTATCTTTTGGTGGCTAGCTTATGATGACATTCCTGACTCGATTAAATCCACGTATTAACAATCCCTGTCAAATCTCATGTGTGTTAATAACACGGTAGTTAACATGGCAGTGATTAATTCCAGCTAATATTAGTTTGCAAGATCTGCCAACTACTAGCTCAATCACTACCATAACATGTAGCACTTGACAACTCAAACTACAATAATAGCCAGCAGCTAGACACTGAGGAACAATACGTTTACATTTACATAGTAAACACTGCTGAAAATATTCTGTGACCCCCCACCCAAGTCTGACTTCAGCCTGGGCCCCTGAATATTAAAACATCTGATTTATCACATGATTTATTTATCACATGATTATTTTCTGCCTTGGAGCTGTGGCATTTGGGCCATGGTCAGATGATCTGTCATGACCGAAGCATGTAGTCTTAGACACACACACACAAATGTTTCTTTGCCTCTCCTTATAGCTCTGATCAGCCTGTCTTTTGGTGGGGCTATTGGACTCATGTTCCTGATGCTAGGATGTGCCCTCCCTGTGTATGAGTAAGTGTCTCCGCATTCACCCTGACTGTCATGATGCAGGACAAGGCCTTTTATAAGATGATGCAGCGGTAAAGTCACTGCCTGGGAGTTAAGCTGCGTCATTGCAGCTAGTGGTTCAAATCCTGGTTGTGGCATGCTGACAATGCCTGGGAGTCTTGCTTGAGGCGCAGTGCAAATTGGCTCAGCTCTGCGCTGGTTCTCGTGCTTGGGAGACTCCTAGTGTTTCTCAGGACTTAGCAAGCAGTGTGATATGAAAGAGAAAAGCTAGTTGAGAAATACATCAGTGGACATGTCTTGATCTTCCACTGTCACGAGTCTGTTGGGAGTTGCTGCAACGAGGCAAGGCCATAATCAGGAACTGAAATTAAAAACATTTAACTCAAGATGAAATCATCCTGCCCAGATTTAGTCCCCTTCCCAGCCATAACTTAAGGAAACTTCTGTTCACAGCAAATACTGGCCCTTGTTCCTCCTCTTCTTCTATATCCTGACTCCGATACCTTACTGCATCTCACGGAGGGTTGTGGACGACACAGACTCTGCCAGCAACGCCTGCAAAGAGCTGGCTTTATTTCTCACCACTGGCATAGTGGTTTCAGCGTTTGGCCTGCCCATCGTTTTTGCCAGAGCTGAAGTTGTAAGTGTACACCTCCTGTGGCTTTCCATGAAAATGCTATTATATGGTGTTTCCATGGTAATGATGATGATCTTGATGGTGGTGTTACTGCAGGGACTGTGGACTGTTCCTGATAGAACTATATACATATATGACTTGTGTACTGGCCTTGTTTTTGGCTTAGCCTAAACCACAGACCGAAATGCAGAATTGTCTAATGTTCTGACTTAATTATTTATGACTATATATTTATGTTTGTTGTATTTGTTTGTTCATGTATCTATGTTTATTGGTTTACAGATTGCCTGGGGAGCATGTGCGTTGGTGTTGACTGGCAACGCTGTCATCTTCACAACCATCCTGGGATTCTTTTTGGTCTTCGGGTCAAATGACGACTTTAGTTGGCAGCAGTGGTAAAACTGGGAGTAGGGGATGGGGTGGGGGGGGGGCTGTGTCTGAACATTTTTTATTACTAGCGTTGTTATTATTGTTGCTATGATTATTATTATTTGTTGTTGTTATTTATACGACTGCCCATCCATAGAAACGGTAAACCAGTGCAATAATCAGTTTTTAACTGTCACGCGGCGTGTCGGACTGACTTTGGGTGGATGTGTTGACTTTGATTTTTACTTTTTATTTACACAATGTTGTTTGGTCTTCTCAATTCTTGTACTGTAAAGGCTTGTCTTTTGAGTGTCGCAATGAAATGATGCGGAGATTAAAAGATCTCCATTTTATCTGTGTAAATGCCAACGTTTCAGACTGAATGTTGGCCGGGACTCAGAGTTCGGCATCCATGCCTGTTGCATTGGGAATTCAAAGGTTGAAAGCTTTTCCAGTAACAATGATTTCTAACTGACAAAAATGTTGTTGTTGCTTGTGTAATGAGAGTGGAGGTCAGCCTTGAGTGGGTGGTGTTCTTTTGCCAGTGATTACATGAAGCTGAATCCCAGGGTAGTCTGTATTGAGTATTTGTTGTTGTTGTTGTTGTTGTTGTTTTAGAGCTGAACACTGTGAGCTTTAGTCTGTCAGAGGTTGAAACCCTTCAACACGATGGTAGATGCAGCATATGTTTTTATAACACGGTGCCCCATCGCAGTTGATCATATTATAATGGCTCAGCTGTTCACATCCCTTCATTTGATACCGGACTCTCATGCTTTGTAGTTTAGACTAGCGTGTATTCTGCCTCTGTTGGGAAATTGTCCAGAAGTCATTGTAACCCCGCATCCACTCTGAGACAGAGTTGGCATCACTTTGCTGAAGCACGGTTTAGAAATAATCGAAAGCATGATCAGACAACCTAGGATTAAGACTAGCCTCCGGGAAATGTGGCCAATTTAAGATCTTGGCTACTTATAACCTGGGTGACTAATGCCACTGGTCCTGGATTTCCCAGGTGTCTAGATGGGACCAATTTGGTTTCTATACCTGGAGTTGTAAACAAAGAATAGTGGATGACTTTTTACCAAAGCACGTTGTTTAGATGTGTATTTAGTACACTGCACTAAGATGTACATGCATCATCCTCTACCTGAAGGAAATGAACGAGCTGTATGGGCCTCAGCCTGAACTACTTTAAATGTGATCCTTGTATTTGGCGTGCCGACACCCTACGTTCACTGGGTGTAATTTGTCATTAGTTTTTAGTGGACTTTCTGCTACAGCTTTGGAGTTCGCTGTTGCATTTAACTGAATTAGTCGTATCTGAGTAATGTATTGAGCATCTGTGATCCCATGTCTGGTTGGGGGGGTGAGTTGAGTCTTTTAAGATCTATGTTTAAGATCTTTATTTTTTTCGTTTCTTTTTATTTTGCAGATGGAGCAGTTATCTTTGTGAAAAGTGGTCTCTGAAAGAAAAAAAATGACCTGTCTCAAAATATTCCAGAAATAATGGGAAGTACTGGTCAGGTGTCTCGTCCTGTCTTAGTTTGTGAGTAAGTCTGTCATTCTTATTTCCATTCTTTCCGAGACCACAACCTCAATGAAGAAAGTGATTGTATTAATTGTATTGTAATTAAAACCCTTTTGCACCTTTTGAGTTTAGCTGAACGTTTAAATCATCATTGTTACCTTGATAACAAAGGTAGTGTTAGAACAAATGGAATTTTTCTTTGACTTGTTAAAACTGGAACACTCTTTAAAATATATAAAATGTACACTTCACTGCATTGATGTTATTATCTATAGGTTTTGTCCATCCAGGTTGTTCTGTAGCGATTTTAACCACACAATTAATGCTGAAGACTTAGTCATTGTACAGTACAGTAGTGAATGTCCCAAAAAAGCTTGCAGCTTATTACTATCAAACAAACAAACACATGCAAAATGCAGGTCTGGTCATTCTAGTTATCGGATGGGTTTGTCACTGTTTTATTTTGTGAAATGTTTCCCAGATCAGGAAAAGTATTGTATTTATTTTATTTTAGAGGACAATTTGTGTAGATGTCCGATGGCCATTTTATATCTACAATGTTTGTGTTTTGAGGCAGATGTCAGCGTGGTGGTTTTCTTTTCTAAATAAAAGCCATTTTTGAACATTCTCTCATTTATTACACTTAAGTCCTGCAAGATTAACACATCCTAGTTAGATTCTGTAGGAAGCTTTTGAAGACCCTCAGTTATTTGTGTCTTACTTGACTGCCAAGCCATGGCCTCAGCAGACAATCAATCTATCGATTCTCTCCTGATCACATCCTGCTGGGTGACATGGGTACTGAGGTACTGACGTGTTCATTAGCATCCACGCGCGGAACCAGGGTGTTAAGCGATAACCGGAGGAATAGCGCGGGTTTGGCTCCCCCAACTGGCAAGAACAGATAAAACAGTCTGAGCCTTTATAAAGGACTTCAGGTTCCGTGCAGTGAGGTACCCATTTCTGCACCTGTCATTCCTAATAGCCAGGCAGACTATGATCTCTGTGGACAACACTGATGTCTGTGGTGTGTTTGCAGGAGAATTTGTGTTATGCTGGTGTACATAGCTGAAGGGGGAATTTTCTGATTATTGCTGGAGCCCATTGGAGGCTCTTGAGGCAGTGCCAAAGGTAATGTTTTTGGACATTGAAACATACATTAACTATAATGTTAATGTACGTACACTGTGCTTGAATTTGATATTTTATACAATTTAGGGTAAGCAGTTTTGACGTAAAATACATATTTCTGTGGATAAGGCAGTCAATTTTTGATGTCTCACTGTGTTACAGCAAATGTATCCAACACATTTGTAAAGTCACAGGCTTAATTCAGTCATTGTGTGGTGCAAATATAGCACCAAATAGCAAACTTTGTGTTATGGGTCAATTCTTTTGGTCTCCTATAATGGTGGGATTTTGTTGAAAAAGTGTAATTTAAACAGTTAATCCGGTTTTGATGAATGTACCTTACACTGAAAGCGGACTGTCTACGTTTTAACCCCGGCCATTGTATGAAAACAAAAGTCTTTAGTACAAACCAAAAGCAACAAAAGAGAAAAACTATTAAACGTTTGTGCATATGAATTAATGTACTAGGCGAAGAACAATTTTGGTCCAATAGTGTATGAAAAAAAATCCCTAAGCCCCAGGGCCAATGATTTCTTAAACCAGCCCAGTTTAGATGCAATCCAAAGGTTATACCGACTAGCCTTGACTTGTCTACATATCTACATTAGCTGAGGGGCACTAATTTAGTCAGTTTTGCTTCAAACTTTGGATCCTGTACAAACTAGGCCCTAAAAAATGAATACTGCTGTTAAATCTTAACACTGACTCATTGGAATTCTTCCATTTCAGTCACTCGGGAGTGACATAGAACCAGGCCCGTCGTTGGCACATGCAATGGGACAATTATTGCAGACTCCCATGAGATATGAAAATGGGAGGAGTTCTGAGCGCTGGAACCCACCCTGTCTCTCCTTTAAGGCCACCACGCTGCTAGAAGGAGAAGCTAGGAAATCAGAGGCCTGCCCTTTTGCTCTGACGTCACGGCAGGAGAGCAGAGCGAAACAGGTGAACCGTAGCAGAGGGGTAAAGGTGAATTTGTCTGACCGGAATGAGGAGATTCTTCGGACCACAGATCCTCAGAGATGAAGAGAGCAGTCAGATCCAGTACCTGACATTCAAGTGTAACCATCTGACACATGAAAAAGGTAGGTGCCGGTAGCTCAGGTTACAGTGGTACTGCAGGACTTACAGCTCAACTCCTTTAGATGGTTAATTGCTTAGGCGATTCAAGCACACATAGGTCATTTTCCAGTTACGTCTCTTTTAGTGTAGTTGTTGATGTATGTATGCCTTGTACGAGTGTGGGTGGGTTATGAGGCAGAATGATTGATGCAAAACAACTTGTTGCTGAGCCTCTGTCTATCAACTTTTTTATAGACCATGTGGACAAGCACTATTGCATTTTGGATGTAATGTCTGATAGTTTGGTGTTTGACAGTATGTTTCTCATAAATGGAAAAAAACTAGCTGTTAATAAAAAGACTATTTTTAAATATATAATTAAAGGCAATGCCCGCTAAGTTGCTGAATGCTAAAGAATATCACCATCCTAATCAACCACAAAAAACAAACACATATACTGTAACAGAGTTGGCTATTTTCTCAAGTACATTGTCATACTTTTTATATTTCTTGCTAAGCCATGCGTATAAACGGCGCCACAGATTTTTACAGGGTTCAAAGTCCAAATCTATTGAACAGAGAACTGAGGAAATAATTTGATAACATTAAGGAGAAATTTGTCCTTTGACGTCAATTAACGGGTGCTCAGGCTGGGAGCTAACAGATCCATTTATTGGTCTGTTGTCTACTTTTGCTACAGCAGTGCTGGAGAGGGAATGTCTGGTAGCCAGGGAGAGGGAGAGAAGCCTGAAAAATGAGCTGGAGGCTCTGGCCGCACAGCTCCACCAGCAAGAGCAGGTCAACCTCGAGCTGATGGTCAAACGTGACCAACTGCTCAGCAGGTTCCATCATGAACAGGTACCAGCATCATTTTTTTTTTCTTTTAACTGGTCAAACGTAGATGGTTTTAATCATACCCTGAGGCTTTGTATCTCCAGTATTATAACTGCACATGATCGCGTATTGTTGTAATGTGTGATTGCGTGGACAAGGAGTCATTTAATATTTTGTATCTCTTTGTTCTGGTCTACCACCTTCAGTTGGCAGAATCTGGGATTAATATTTTCAAGTGGGAGTGAAGCCATGCAAAATGCCTGACACATTCCTGTAATCTTAATACTGCTGAACTGCTCTCAAGTATGGACTTGCTAGACACATTTAACTACAGGTGTTTTGGGGGAGAAATTCGCTTTTAACATCTCCAGCATCTGCCCAGTGAATGACATGAATATTTATGGTACACATGAAAATGTCATGTTCATTACTCCCATTTCTGAGAGGAGCCTTACAACAGCTTGGGTTAGATACTAAAATTTTGTTCTATTGTTTCCTTGCGTCTGCCTACGCGTTTCTCCTTATGTGTGCCCATCCGGCTCTTACCCAGGATCTAGTTGCGTTCTTGCGGCAGCGGGTACAAGACGTGGTGGGCGAGAGCTCCAGAGATGCCGCGCTGCTGGGCCTACAGCTGGAGCAGGTCAACGCAGAGCTGCTTCATCTGCAGAGTTCCGAGGTGAAGCTTGATGGCCTGGTGGAGGTCATGCACACCGAGACCCTACAGAGGACTGCCCTGACGGAGAGCCTGCAGGCACAGCTGCAAAGGTGAGGTAGGGCCACGCTACCCTGCACTGGGGGGAAGGAGCAGGTAAATGGCGTTTTCTGTGTGTGTGTGTGTCTGTGAATGAGTGTAACCCTCAAAGAAGCTTTTTGTTTTTTTTAAATGGGAGCAGTATATTTAGCCATGTTCAACTGGTTTATCCAGGTGCATAAATGGACATGATGTAAAAGCAACGCCTGTCCAGATATGGGTGTGCACTGAGACTAAGCAAAGAAACATTAAAATTAATGAAACTCTTAACTTTTGATTACCATCTCCAACCATGGCCAAGGGAAGCCGTCCCCAGCTGTTTAAAAAAGCAAGGTGAACAGGTCTCCTGCTAGTGATGTTGTCCCACGTCTAATGAAAACACTGACTTTAAATTTGTGATTTTAAGTCAGCAAAAACACACAGGCCTGTAAGCATGCTGTGCCATAATTCGCTGACTCTGAATCCCCAATTTGGAAAGTTGGCCTGTAGTCAGAAAACGTTATCGACAGGCGGATGACAGACGGACTAACACGTGAGCTCAACTCAACACTCACCCTGAAATTCCTTCCTTTTAAAGATGAACTTTGGAATCTTAGAGACTTTTAAAGTAGCCTCTAGATGCTGAATATTTTGGCTTTATTTAGTTAAAGTCCCTATGCATGTCCCTTTTTTATGCTGGTAATTAAACTGGTAACAGTACACACTATGACACCTGTTTTGGCTCATGAGCACCTCTTTCATTACAGGCTGAAATTATGCCCCAAAAAACTCCTGCTTTAATATGTTCTGGCCTTAATAAGTTCAGGTCTGCTGTGTTTTTGGCCAACAGTAAGGTATGTGAGCTTGATGAGCTGCGCAGTGAGCATCAGAGAAAAATACAGGAACTCCAGTGCGAGAATGACAAATTGTGCGACACCAATCAGAGTCGGGTGCAGGCCCTGCAGCAGGAGAACGAGTGCAGCCTGAGGAAGCTCCAGGAGACGGCGGAGCAGTTTGAATGGCTGTGTGAACAGCAGCGCTACTGGATGTGCTGTGTCAAGAGGTAGCTGCTCTCTCTTGGCACAGACAGACAGACAGATGCACACACACACACACACACACACACACACACACAGACCGTACATCCCCAGAGGTTATCTACAGTCTCTGAATGAAACTTCTAGGTTCAAAGACTGCCTGTCAGAAGAGAAGAAGGCTCTTGCGCAGCAGGTGACCCGGTTGGAGAAGGAGGTAGCTGAGCTGAGGGGGAGCTCCCAGGGTTCAGGGAGTACCACCCAGGTGCTGGGCCTCCCCCCTGCTGACACGGACAGCCAGCACTGTACCAGGTATGAGCAATCAGTTCTCTGTGACCCTGCCTCTACCGAGAAAAACCTATCTCAGGCCTATTCTTCATTCATACCAACAAAAATAAAAAACAGCTCTCCGCTAACGTAACTGTGAATAACGGTCATGCACTGAAGATTCTGTCAGTCCGTAACTCGACCTGTCGCTGATTCGTCAGAGTTCCGTCGTGGGAGTCAGATGAGATGGCCAACCTGCAAACTCAGGTGGACCGATGGAGGGGGCTGTATCTCCACCAGTTCAGCCAGTCGCCGCCCTGCCAAGTAAGCACAGCCTGTACCGCGGCCAAAACCCAAACGACGGGTTACACATCGCCTGTCTTTAGAGGCTCTCCGGGGAGCCCCGCTTCTCACAATTTGTTGCGAATTGATGAGTGCTGAGTGCTGGTTTGCGTGCTTAGCTTTAGAATGAATGAGAAGAGATACCAAATATTTCTATGTCCTGAGTGGAAATGAGTAATGTAACTGCCTTGAGTCTGGGGAATAGTATGAACTTTTAGTGAATCGTGATGTTTTTTGGGGCCTACGTCTGCTTTCCCCAGACCTTCTGTATCCGAAACTGTATAAAACCCAGGCATCAGGGTGCTCCTCCAAGCCAGGTGATAGAAATTACTAGACTGAAGTAGGTGTTTGCCAGTGGCATATGCGCTTTGTTCCCTTCTGACTAGCTCTGGAGTGCACATCTCCAGATAATTATTGTGATTGAATGCAGATGACGCAAGGCTTCGGTCTCTGGTGAGCCTGAGAGAACAGGAAGTCGGCAGAAGCCACAGGACAGCTAGAGGAGACGTACAGGAAGCTGCACAGGCGACCATGCTAAAATGCATTATTGTTTTCCATGATTTATATTTCTGATTTAGATATAAGAGACCGGAATCATGCTGTGAGTCCTAAATTTAAAGGAGATGAAAAAATATATATCATACCATTAATTATATTTGAAGGGTCAGGGGGAAAATGGGGGAGGGAGAAGATACAGAATTTTCCAGAATGTTTTTTTTCCTTCCCAAACTGTAAATTGTGTTGGCCTTGTGTGTGTGGTTTATATTCATTGCCTTTGGCCAGGATCACCTATAGTTTATTTTGCATTCTCAGGGGGGGCACGCTGTCGACGGATACCAAAAACCTCCCTGAGGACAGAAGACCATGAAATCTTTCTCCCCCTTCAACACAGCAGAGGCACTCCTCACTTTTGGCGGTTTGCGGCTCTCCATCTGTTAAGGACAACCACATAACCTCGTTGTCCTGTTGCTTTTCTCCTTGTTTTTGTCATCCGTCTCAAAACCACCCTGTGACTGTGCTAGTGAGAGTTAAAGTATATAAAACATGTTGTCTATTTCCTTGTCATGGCATGGCCCTGCACAATGTCTAGCCATTGTCTGTTTCCAGGCGCATCTGGTGAAATGTATAATCAACAAGTAAAAATGTTTAAAAACACCTGAGTATGTCTGGTTGTTACGCAGCCGGTCCTGATAATGGCTCTGTGGCTGATGAGCTGAAAACAACACGCGCAGCTGAGATTTCAGCCTGGTGAGCGTTCCCCCCCGTCTACAATTAGCCAGATGTTTGTTCAAAGACATTGTCTATCAACCACAGGAGGATTCAATGGCATGACCTAAAGGCATTCTGGAAGGCAAAGGTGTAGCCCAGGAATAAATATTTCTGTCAGCTGGAAACTAGCTTGCACACAATAAATAGTCGGGAACCCAACCATGCAGAACCCTGGCCTCTGAGAGTGATCCCTTTAGGGTGTATTAATAGGACATTATAGGTACTGCAAGAACGGCATGTTTATGTCCAAACTTACTCACAGCCAGGGAAAACACATGATATACATTCAAGACCAGGATATATCCATTAAAATAAGTGAGACTAGTTAAAAAGTGAGACCCAGAGACTTGCTGTGTGTGAAATGTACATTTGTCTACTCACCTGCTGGTCCAAATCTGAAATCCACACCTAAGTGTTATAAATAGAAGTGTCTGAGACTGGGAATTGTTCACTTGTTGTAAATAGGGCACTTTATGGGTGACCCAGGGGTTATGTAAGGAATGCCTCCCCACGTCTCCCCAGAAAAACACTTCTCAACCCACTCCTGACCTCTAAGTCTAACAAGCAGAAGGCTTATTAGATGTTGCTTGCTTATTAAATACAATGCATTCCTAAAACCTTGTGTTTCGTCTGACTCCTGACAATCTTACGGATGAGGTTTCACTTTAAAACGAGTTGGAAGTTGTTTACCGAAAGTCCGCCCGCGTTCTTACGTTTGGTCGGACCAGATTGATTACCCTGGATGTTTGGGTGCCTATCTCTTGGGGGAAAAGACAAACTCGTCGTCTGCATGTTAATGCAAAACAGAGTGGAACGATGTGGTTGTTTGACACAGTGTTTAGAGGGATATGTAAATGTTTAACGCTGGCGTGAGTATACAGACACAGGAGGTTAGGTGTCAGGGTTTGGAGAGGGGCTGTCGGACAGCCTGCTCAGCCAAACTGTGACACTTGGGCCGGCCAAACTTCCACACATCCAGACCTACAGCACACCCGCACAACTTAACCAAAACACGACATTGTCCCCGATCTTAAAAGTCTTAATCTTGGAAAGACAACGCGCCCGGAAATAGTCGCTCCGGGACATCAAGTAAGTTGCTCCGTGAAGTGGGGATAGACCCAGCAAGTGGACCTGCACAGCCCCTCTGCCTCAGCAGACGCCATTGTCCTGCCTCAATGAGCGCTCTCCAAACAAAGAGAGTGTGTGTGGGGGGGGGGGGGCTCCATCAGAGCTGGGGGTGCAATGGGAGAAGGGGTCGG
Source organism: Esox masquinongy (assembly GCA_016801175.1). Classification (NCBI taxonomy): domain Eukaryota; kingdom Metazoa; phylum Chordata; class Actinopteri; order Esociformes; family Esocidae; genus Esox; species Esox masquinongy. Next base: position 82,165 of record JACXGI010000149.1, on the reverse strand, counting down.
GAGGGACTCGTGGCTCGACTGAGAATTGTTGACACACTGTTGACCCCTCGTTGGCGAGCAACAGCGGTTGTTTTACAGTCGGCGGGGGGGGGGGGGGGGGGGTCTGATGCACAGGTGAAGTGATGGAGCCTGGACGGGTTGTTACAACCATCAGCTGGTGGGGAGAAATGACTCCCTTTACTGCTCTGTTAGACGTATGTCAGTGGACCTTCAAGTCTTATAGTGTGTCTGGAAGACAGATGGGCTTTTTAGTTTTTTTCCACAGAGGACTGCAGCAAAAATCGCTGTTTATCCTGGAAAGAGGTAGCGCGTAATACCAAAGCATGTTCCGTCGCTTTTAAGTTGTCAGAATTATCAATACTCCTGCAAATGGTTGGTGAATCACAAGAGAATGTGCTGTTATTTTACTAAATTATTGGTTCCCTAACAAAAATGTTCGAGGGTCAAAATTAAAACTATAGGGCAATAGTGGGTTAGAGAGGTGTGCGATTTTCCTGTGAACGTGCGACCCTCAGCATCAAATTATTTGCTTTTATTTTGACTTGGTGAATAAAACTGTTTGAATCTCCCTGGACTTGTGTGCAACAGCGCTGTACCCATCTTGACACACCATTTCAGCCGTTGAGTGATACACTGTACAGTTCCGTGAGCCACCTTTTGAACTCCGTCTTCTACAATTACTTGCTGTGAGTTCGACTTGCGATTGAATGTGAAAACAGCAAGGCATCAATCCCCTGTGGCTGACACCCAGAGGGAATACAAGGTACGCCATGCTGGATACATTTCCCCCTGCATCTCTAAGAGCCATCTGTAATGCATTTTCTCACAGGGCCAAAATACCTCAGTGCCCGACAGGTTCTGAAGCATCATTTTTCCTCAGCAGTGCTTCTTTTCTTTTCATCATCTCAAACCTCCCACTCCTGATACCCAACTGTTTTTTCCCCTCCCAACCATAAAAGGAGGAATGAGGGAGAGGAAAGCCTGCTAAGTATCCTGGGAAAAAGGTCGGGATTCTGTCAGCCATCTCTAAAGGGTGGGATGTCTTTCTTATCGCTCCACTCCTTTCCCTTTTCTTCCTCCCTCGCCCTCTGCCTGTCCATTACCGCTCCAACCCCCCATCCCCCTTTGTGGAAATCTTTCATGGTGAGTAGAACGGCCTCTTCCTAGGGCCTCTTAATTCAAGACGATAGGTCGCCAATGACAGCTGGAGGATGCTGGGTCTCAGGGTTTCATTGGGACAGGCACAAGCCGGGTGTAGGCATTCAATGTTGTGTTACCTAATGGGAGGCAAGACTATAAAGAGCGAGTATCCTGAAAATTGGACAATTAGCAACATTTGTTGCATGGAAATATTTCCAGGTATCCCATTTTAACATTGCTCACTGTGTCCCATTTACACAAGACTCACCCTGATGGACATAACGAGAATGGGGTCAGCCAGATCATAAGCCTTCTAAAGGTTACCGGAAATCGTCTGGCATGAATTCAGTCCAGCTAGCAGGTTAATCACAGTGACATTGAGGGGCTGTGGGGCTACGCTTAGTTCCGAAAATACTCATGCCGGTAGAGGTCACTCGTGCACTGGTGTTGCTATCTGTTGCACTTCTTGGCGGCCGCTGAGACATCTCTTAAATGTGTCTTCAATTATAGAGCTCTGCTCCACAACATCCAGTGAATCGGAATGTCAGTTGAATTTAAGATAACCCCCTGCTTGTCTTTCATCTTCCCCATAAAACTCCAACAGGCGCAGATTCTATTTGAACATCTTGACACATTTTGTAAAAGCCGATTCAAACGTATAGATACCATTCAGAACGCTGTTCGCTTTATTACCTTAGTTTACTGACGAGTAACGATAACCCACTGGGTTATTTATTTTACGGACGCTAATATATACCCCGATGGAACAGAAAACCCGTCTTATCGCTATGCACAACCAGCTGTCATATAACCTCTTTATAATGTTGATGACAAAATGCTCGCAGTGCTTTGAGTGAGGTTATTCAGCAGCAGGGTCCTCAGATGAAAGGCGGGTATGTCCGTACTCTTCGAACATGGAAGTGCGCGCGCGCTAACACGCATGTACGTAAACACACACGCACACGCACGCACACACACACACACACACACACACACACACCTCAAACCCCCATCTGCAATGTTATTACAGCGTTTCCCACCTGTCTATCCCTGTCAGCAGGGTTGTCTCTCTGTGGACGCCTCCCATCTTCCGCGTCTGCTCCGCTGCTCTGCTCCGCATTCACACAGTAGTCCGCTCCCCAGCAGCAGAGGGGGGCGATGACTGGCCTGATGACCGTCTCCTCAAATCCTCCGCCACAAGAATGCAGCCTCCCTTTTCGCCCGAAATTAGGTATGACAAACCCTTAGACATTTGCAAAACCCACCAAAACAATCGGAAAACTTGAGCATCGCTGTGTCCCTGCATACTAACACGACACGGCCCATCCTCTCCCTGAAAAGCCTTAGAGAGAACAAGAGAGGCCACTGCTTTTTTTTAAATTTGGGTCTCGAAAAATCGGGATTCAGCCAACTTCACTCTCGTGCCTTCACACGGTTTCCACGAAATATGTTTTCAATAAAGCAAATTAGGACCACAAAATATGGTGCGTGGCACAGTGACCATAGTAACAATGTGAAAAATATGCATGGCATTACAGGGGTGGAGAAGTTGGTGGTTGGGGGGGGGCACGAGTTCTCCTTCTGTTGCCCTTGTATTTCTGCCACGCAGACGGGCGACACGAGAAATGAACCATCTGCGTGTTCCTGTCGGTCTGTCAGCCCAGCGTCAAACAGTCTGTAACTGAGCCCAGCTGTCTGTATGGAAAAGATGCTCCAAACCGAGTGGCTAGAGAGGTACAAAAGAAATAGCGAGAAGTGAGGAAGAAGGAAAAAACATGAGACAAGGCAGATGCAGATGTTACTTTGTTTAAGCTACCATCTTAACTATAGCTAGACCTTTCCTTGTCATTCACTTCTTGGAGGCTGCACATGAACACAAATGTTTGTTGCAGATGTCTAGGTTCTGTCCCAACTCCTACATGACATGAGTGCCCAGTTCTGTGTCCGACTGCTTGTCACCATACTGTTTATGCTAACCAGATTAGGTTAGATTGAAAAACCAACATAAAAAGCCCTCAACATTTACTGTCAGGGACTTTGCTTGTTGATGTCTACTTTGAGGACAGTATAGTTTCCTAAAAATAGCATAAGATAAATAATTTAATTGTCAGTGAACAAATTGATGGATCGGAAACTGTTACCGATTTGTGGAGCGCAAGTTCAGAAGCACCAGTCTATGACAAAAAAACCCCCAGAAAACAAGTTGAAGAAAATGGACATTAAAAGGGGTCTTTGATACTGTAAATCCTACATAGTCCTGTCACATAGCCAAGGCCCGACTCAGCAAAGCCCACAAGCTTCCCATAGAGAAACAACCATTCTACAAATGTATATAAAGAATCTGAAGGCCAGCATATTTTCTGTGGCAAACCATGTTTTTTTTTAAATCCTTCATGTTTAGGCTTAAATTTTGATTCATGAAAGGATTGTAGTCAAGCGGTAGCAGTTGACGTTTGCCACCCTCACTAGGTAACAGACATGGCAGAGACTTTCTGGCAGCAATACGGGGGAAGAGTCCTCATGGATGTTGAACAGAGGGTTTTGGTGGGCTCTGGACACCCCGCCATGCTGTCTTTAAACCTTTAGCTTCTGTCCACACAATAAGACGTTGGGCATGCTGCTTGTGAAGAACACATTCGGTAAGAAACTGGAGGTGAATGTCAAGTTTACAGCCTCTCTGCGGCAGTGCGTAGCCCTTTCTGCTGTGTAGTAATCTGCGGTTATTGACTGCCTTTATGACGGTTTGTGTGGATAATACATAATATTGGTAATTAAAAATGTATCACAGCAACGAGTCACACCATTCTGAGTATGAACGTATTTTATACAAAAGAAAATGTAAACTCCATTCCGAGTATAAATACAGACGACACTGCATGTAAACGCAAAGCTCTACACTCAGTGTCATCTATATTCATGTGTTGCACACCGATATCAAAATTCTACAGACGCAGAAGCAATATTGATATTCAAAGTTTGAAATTAGTTCTTGACTTTAAACAAGGCCTAAGTGCTGTTTCATGTGTATTACACAATAGGCCTTGGAAATGTGATTACCTTACTAAAGTACTCAAATATGTTGTAGAAAACAGTGTCAATATGATGGGCAGAATAGCTTTCCTCGTCACGCGCCACTAACTAGGTTAGTTATACCAGGGGCTGGATATGCTAACTAAATGGGAATTCCGAACCACATGTTGTATAAGGTTAGCTAGATTGCCAAGCTAACTAGTTATTATCTAATTAGCTGGGGAAAAAAGACACAAAATGTAATTGGGGCGGACCTAAGTGGCATGGTAACAATCAACTTGCCCACAAGCAAGCCGTGTGCATTTCCAAAGCAGTGTGCAAATGCTTGACACCAGGATATCGTAGTTGGAATGGACGGAGATCTTCACAGTCTGGCAACACAATGGTGATCTATGGATGTAAAGTTCCCAGAACATTCCCATAATGTCAATTTATTAATAAACAAATGGAAACCACAGGGAAACGTTGCACTGATGTTCTCAAATTCACCAAAAAAATAATGTTATTTCAGTAGGTAATTTGAACGTTCTCAAAATGATGGGATTCTACCTTACCAAAATAGCAACGTTGTGTAAAGATTCTCTTTTAGTCCATATAAAAATACTTAAAAAAAAATCTAAATTCTGTAAAAGTTGCTTGTCCTAGAACCGAAATAAGAACCTTTAGGGAACGTTACGGGACGTTTTGGGCTAGGTTTGTATAGTGACACTGACTAACTGTGACAAGAGAAAAGAATTGTTTGGAATGCAACCCTAGGAGAAAATAAAAAGGGAGACAGACTGTAAATATACACAAATACTGTTTATATAGATTGCATCAAGCTTTTTTATCATTTGCCTGTGCATATTAACTGCACTTTTCAGTTTGACAAGTATGAGATGGAGGTGGACATTACAAATGAATAATGTGCTTTTAGATTTGATGTTTTTTTGTGGCTACAATCTTGTTAAATGATCCCACTGTGGCCAAGTTTTAGCCTCCTAGATGGAAGCAACCTGGTTTTTGGCTAAAATGGCCTGGTACTTGGTGAAGTTCATGATTCTGTTGCCTTAGGGCATGATTCTGTTGCCAGCTAAACCAAAATGGCCCCATAACATCAAAGATCCACCCCCAACATTTATTGTAGGTATGAGGTACTTTTCTCAAAATGGCAGTTTTTCAAAACCAAACCCATCCTTCAAGTGCCAAGTGCAAGCTTTAGGCGGTGATAACCCCTATGGACATTCTGGAGGGTACAATTCAAAATCCTCTCAGCGATGTAATCAAAAACCCTGGTGATAAAAGTGTGGCTGGACAAAGGCCTTAGTGTTAAAACAATGAAATGATCACACCGAACACCATAGTGAGAAAAACAGCTGCATGCCTAATAATGACACCAATTGAGCTCTGCTGTAAACCCGTGGTGAGTAATTGACGTGACGGTGAACACGCCTCCTGTGTTTTTGGGGCGTAAAGTGAGCGGTGTCTGTGCAAACCCCTGGTGGGCATGTCCCCCCTCTAACATTTACGTCGCAGACAATGTGTGAAACTTGGGGGGAATGTCTCAAATTTTTATAACACTTGGAACACTTTTGAGTACATCTGAATTTCGTTTTTTTTTTGGAGTGTTACATTTAGGTTAGCAGAACTAGAATGGCCTAGTAGATATACCCCCCATATAGAAATATGTGAATTTAAACAAAAATATTGGCAATATAATATATTTAAATAACATAGGTCATGCCTCTGGATGAATACTCTTCATTTACAAGTTGGATGAAAACTTTTGCCATGGCTGCCACATGAATTTCCACTCATCGCCCTGTGGCAAATGTCTTTATTTTATCCACTGGGAACTGATTGATTCTTGAAATCAAAGTTCAGTTGTGGGGTGCCCAGGCACTTTGGGGAAACGTCCAAATGAAGGGAAGTCTACAGCTTTACAGCAGTGCTAATCTGAGAGCAAACACCATTGGCCGTGCTACTGCTGTCTCGGCTACGGCTGTGGAAGGGGGGAAAAAATAACATCGCCCTATTAATACGCATACGCTGTCCCCACGCAACCTGTGTTTCTCCGACATAAACCTGCACTCGCTGTAATAGTCCTAAACCACTTATGGCAGAGGAATCTGAATTCGGACCAACAGCCGCTGTTTTCTTACCAGGAAACATTTTCTCGAGCTTCTAAAGCAATAAACAACGCGGCTCAATATTACCAGGATAGCCAAGAATATGGAAACAATTATTGCAGGAAAAAAAGAGGACGTAATATATGTCTATACTGTCAATGCAATATTGGCCGTAGGTTTAGACAATAAAACTATCTAATCCTTCATAACTCAATACCCCAAAGCCAGCGGGCCTGTTCTAGTCCATGCTCTTCAAACAAGCCAGGTTTTGTTTCTTGAACTAAGATGAGGGCCTGGATCAGAACTGGCCCTATTTTAGACACATCTGTGCAACATGATCTCCAAGATACAGGAGATTGGTGTCACTCCTTGAAGCCTTTGTCGAACAGTGTACAGCGTATTAGAACCAGGTCTTATTGAGTTCAAACTCACTTGAGTGAGACACATTAAGAGTAGGAAAAAGGGTTTGGTCTCTTCTGTTTCATGTGGCATTGCTCTGGACTATGAAACATAAAATTCTGTGTCCAAGAACTTGGTCTAAATGAGGCAGAACATTAATAAAAAACGGTAATGTTGCCCATTAGTTGAATTGGTACAATTCTGAATTTCTCAGTTTTGTAAATGAGAGCCAATGTGGACTCCTTTATTCTGAATTGTCCAAAAGCGATGGGACTATTTTTACCCTCTCTTGTGAGGAACTCCAGACTAACGTAATTGAGCAATTTTTCTTGTGAGGATATTAGTTGCCAGACATTTTTTTTTAGGATCACTCTTCAACATTTATTTAGTTTGACTGAACCCTGTGGTGGGGAACCAAGGTTCTGCAATCTCTCCATTTTTCAGGGAGCTTCCTCCAAAAATACACATCACGAAGGGTATTCCTGTGTTCCCCCTCACCAGACTGAGACAAACTATATACTGATGGCGCAAATCACCCCAACTGTTGACCTGATTTCAGACACAGGAATATCAAATAGCAGTGAGACAGGTTTAACTGTTGTGTGGTCATAGTATTCTGCTTAATTATTTTAATTGCCTGATGCTTTTGTATGTTCTAAGCCGCTGCATACACTCAGAACTGGACAGTATTTACGGTGCACCAGAAAAAATAGACAAAATTAGTTAAAGAAGTCCGCAATTTTGGGTCACAATTGTAAATTAGCCCAGTCGAGGCAAAATAGTCCCCGAAATTTGTGTACTACATCACGTATGGCTAAATTATGTATAATAGTGATTCTACTTATAGGATATGCACATATAAACAACATATTACACATCCAGCCCAAAATGGGAGATTTTACAAATGATATTGTCAATCACAAAAGTCCCAGACTGCGTATTTAACCCTCTAATAAAGGAATAGTCCTAGAAACAACAAACAAGCCTAAATACATGGGAGGAAAATAAACAATACATGGCAGAAACTCGTGCGCTGACAGAAGGGGCTGGATCTCACCCCACAGTTAAACCAAGGGAGTCTGCCAGGAAATTGATAGCAGGAAAAACAATTCATAACGGTTCATTTGACTCTTGTTTGGTTCTCCGTAGCTCACATCATTTACTAAGTTTGGAAAATCAAATCAATATGCCGTAATAACTGCCGTGAAATGGACACCTACGTATTATCGCGTTTGCCTGAAGGTAGGTTACAGGGGTGTCAGATGCTTGTCTTTTCGACAACAGGCAGCCCACAACGGGGTCTGTCGTCAAGACTTACCGTCTTTCATCATGTTAAATTACAAGCCGTTTATGAGTACTCTAAAAGCTGAATAGAAGCCTCTAATTTTGGATAACGTGCGAGTTGTAAGAAATGGTAAAATAAGAAAGAGTGCAGAAGGGTGGCCAGTGGATTTGAGCTTTCAAATATGCCTCCCATGTGTACTTTATGATGTGTATTTGTTTAATAGGTGGCTTGGGATTATGTATGGTGGAGGCCATCTAAAATAAAATAAACAGTAGTGCAATAAAAGGTAAACAGTTAGAGGCTGTTTTGGTGGATGAATAAGAAACATATTGTATTCTTTCAAAAAGGTTTTTGACCACCAACAACCCTGATTATTACCCATGGGACCTTTTAGTAAGCATAATCACTCCTTATAAATTGTACTGCATTGTTGGTATACCTGCACATGTTTCCCTTAGCTGGAATCAAGTGTTTTCATAACATTGTTTTGATGTCTCTATGGCAACAGACAACAGTGACCTTTGAACCCTGGCAGGAAAAGGGCCATGGCCAAGATATGGCTTTTGAAACCCAATAGGTCCTATTCAGCACTGCCTCCTAAAACTAATAACCCTATAGGTCCATGTTCATTGAACCGGACCTCCAAGGTTAACACCACTCTTACTTTGGAGTATGATATATAGTTTCACATTTGTCATTTTTATAGAGGCTTTTGCTCTTAAGGTCACGAGAGGTCAGTTCACAGGAGGCCTAGATGAAACATCTTGAAAATCCAATACAGCGTAATGTAACCAATTCTGTTCTTAATTACAGTCCAATATACATGCACCTTTATGGTAATGTGATAATTTGAAATTGTAATAACCCAGGAACTCTTACCTCCAGGCTATGCGCAAACTCAACATCCCTGCCAAGCGCTTAATTCAGCCACCTCTGGTCTCTAGGCCATCACATCCCTAAGGGAGGGCAGGTTCCACTCAGCTGAGTGGAGCATGCCATCCCGATGGTGAAACCTGTTTTTACGACAGCTGCTACCATCTCCTGAAAATAGTCTAAACCCTTCCTTTTTATATAGCATCTGACATAGTTTCTTTGGTGCTGAAACTAAATAACAATCTTAAAGGACAACATCCTAAAGTATATAAAAAGAATGCAGAAATGATGATGGACTCATCATACTGTTATCCTTCTGAACTTATTATGGTCATAATAGTTCTGGCTGGCAAAATAGTACAGTGTATTTTCACTAGGCTGTTATTAGGTCTATATTATGTGATGTGTAGCCTAGTGTGTCAGAGCTGCTATTTCTTGACAGTTGGCAAACTCTGTTTCATGACATGTTGCAGCCATATACTTCATTTACGACGAATGACTACCTTCTAACTATTATGAAAGATCTATGAGTTTTTGCGATTAACAAAATCATTTTTCAAACATTCCATATTGCTCTGGATGTTTTTTTTGGGGGCGTAATCTACAAGTAGAATATCATACCTCAGTTAGTCACAAAAAGTTTGAAAGTGAGTAGTTTTCATTCCATGAGGTGGAAATCAGCACATACATGACATGGTACACAGATATCGGGGACCCTTTTTGGCTTGACAGTACCACTTTTAAGACCAGTGGCCAAAAACCCTGGAATATACCTTTAATGCCATAATGTGCAGACTTGTAAGGACACTGTAGATTCCCAGTATTTCAGGAGTGCAGCAGTGATCCATGGAGAAAGTTTGAGTCATGAATTCATGTCAAAAGTTCAGAGGAGCATTTGAGTCACAGCGACGTGTTGGTTCGAGTACGTGAGTAAATATGTGGTCTGAGGAGGCGTGATGATCCGTGAAGTCATCACGGCTCTGCCCCGCTATCGACGCCGATGACTGCGCTTCCAATGGAAAGTTAGTGGGGAGACATAGCTTTCTCGGAGAGCGTAATGTTGCACGTGGAGTTTTCGGTGGGGTAGCAGCTCTTAGGTGTAACAAATAGCCCAATAAGTCGAACGTGAGCTTACAGTGAGCCAGTGCAGATGCGGACAGGAAACCGCGGATGCCGTCGCGGGGCCTGTTGATGGCCATTCAATCTCGCCGTCGTTGGTTATGAGAATGCAACGCCGGTGCTCATCCACCGGGACAATAAAGAACCTATTCGATGGACATGGACCGATGCGAGATATCCGGAGGGAGGGAGCGCTAAACTGCAGCTGCGATAGAGTGTCATCTTCTCACAGCTGTTGTGTATACATTCGTAAATCCTGCCTGACTGGAGATAGACAATCGCTAATAATGGCGGTGACAATAACGACCGTAATGACGGTGTAGACCGTGATTAAGAAACAGACACATTTTGACCTTTGAGCCCCTTGGAGATTCACACCCGAATTCGGTCGTCTCGAAAACAATCCCCACGGCACAAATCAGAGACCATGCTCTCGTTGTCTGGGCAGTTTTTTGAGAGGCTGACTCTTTCTCTGCCTGGTTCAGGATGAGAGGGAAGCTGCGGTCACAGCTCAATCCGTCCCATATGGCAAAGACGTGAGGGCTGGGGGGATAAGTGTAATGAATGGGGGGCCGAGACTACAGCCCTTCCATTTGGTTACAGCGGAGTGCAGTTGCGCTTTGCGTGATGCCACCGAAGGATTAACACAAGTGAACTCACGAGGGCCTTCGACTGCCAGAGCGTTTGGTATTGGGCAATTAAACTTGCATTTTAGTCTCGTCCAAAAGGCTTGACAGTTGTGTAGTTCTCTGGTGAGTGATGGCATATAATACATGCTTAGGGAATGTTGCCAGCTATCCTCATTCTGTGTCCCTGTTTCATGTCCTGTTTGAATGGAGGCAGGCAAGGAAACCCACAAGACGCTCGTATCGACCAACTCCTCTGAGGCAATAAAACAAGAAGTATAAGAGTCTGCTTATAGAAGTTAGGAGGGTAAACTCTGATCTTTCACAGCTGGGATCATCCCTTGTTTTTTTGTCAATGCGCAGAGGAGCACGAACTTTCCTTGTTCTGTGGAGAAAATCCCTCTCAGAGTATACATTTCGACTGGGAGTTGTTTGTAGGAAGAGGTACTTAAAAGAGCCAGATATTGGATCATAGGGCAGTTATTTGTGCGATTACCTCATTCACACACACACTCGCTGCTGTGTTGAGACTGACCAGTACTGTATATGGGATACATATGCATACACACCGAAACAACAGCATGTCTTTTAACGAAACCTATTTGCGATTTAGGCTGCGGTTTATTCTGGCTCTTACTTCTCTGTTCTTGAGCAAGCACATTATGCAGGAAAGGCCCATCTGTGCAGTTGCGAATCCCTACCTATTCCTAATCAGGCATGTGCATTTTCAGTATAAATACAATAAATGAATCCTGATCATCATTAACTTTTAAAAGGAAATAAATTAATGTGTACAGAAAAATACAATCCTGCTGTAGATTGAGACAGACACATTTAAAGAAGTCAAGACCCTCTCCTGGTTTGTTCTGCTGCATCCTGCTTGTATAAGGATTAACAATACAAGGACGAAGTGTAACAGCGGATGCAATGCAACTCTACAGGGCTACATTTGTCAATGCTACTCTACAGGGCTACATTTGTCAATGCTACTCTACAGGGCTACATTTGTCAATGCTACTCTACAGGGCTACATTTGTCAATGCTACTCTACAGGGCTACATTTGTCAATGCTACTCTACAGGGCTACATATGTCAATGCTACCTCTTCAGTGAGAGACTAGTACTCCCACCGCAGTGTCTTTGAATTCCTACTGGAAGGTTGTGGAAGGGGCATGACGCGTGATTGGCCAGGTTGCCCTATGTGCTGGCTGGGACATTTGTGTGCTAATCTATCCAGTCATGATAAACGAATTAGCAGCAAGAACATATGAAGTCCACCATTATGGATTTTCCACCATTTTGAATTTTTAACTAAACCATAAGGCCAATTGCTGATGTAAAAAGGGGTTTATGTAAATGCATTTGATTGATTGACAAAGCTAAGCAATGCATTCCAAAATTGCCGTAAAAATGGCAGATCATTGCAAAACATACATATATGCCAAATTACAAATGCATCTAACTTTATACTAAAAAGTATTATTGCCTTGAACTCAATTAGTGATATGTTGAAAACACTATGAGTGACTATGTCAAATTTTCTGATGATATTTTTAAATATGGCAAGTGAATCCTATCTATATATGGCAAGTGAATCCACTACAGGCAAGTGAATCCTATTTTTGTTTGTTTCTGTTCCATATTCATTTTGTAAAACGTATTTGGGTCCTTAAAAAGTGCTATATAAATGTAATGAATTATTATCATCATCATTACCATGCAGTGTTAGCATGTTTGCTAATGGTAATTAGGTGTTCTTACCATACATCTCCGGGAAAAATTAAGAGACCACTGCACCTTTTTCTTTCCTTTCCAAAAAAGTTGAAAAGGAAAGTTTTGATTGAAGAACAGAAGCATTCAATTTGCAGTGGTCTCTTAATTTTAACCCTTCTGTTTCTCACTCAAAACCTTCCTTTTCGACTTTTTTGGAAAGGAAAGAAAAAAGTGCAGTGGTCTCTTAATTTTTTCTGGCGCTGTAGCTAGTTCAATCTAAATTCACCAGCTCAGTTTATTCCAGACATCCCAAAAATGTATATTTAATCAATAAAAAATTGCATCTGAACTCAATTTGGAGTGTAATGGCAAATGGGCTGAATACTTATGTACATTAGATATTTATTTTTTGTTCTCAATAAACTGGTACAAATTTCTCAAAAAGTGTTTTTGTGTTTCGTTATGGGTTGTTGTGTGTAAATTGATGGCAAACAAAATAAATGTAATAAATCATAAACACAGTCTGGAACACAACAAAACATGGAGAAACTAAAGGGGTCTGAATACTTTCAGAAGTCACAGCACGAGGGTTCAGTAGAAAAAAATAAAAGCCATTTGCTCTGAACTGGTTGTGGAACATTTGGACCCAATGGGAAATCCCCTGTCTGCAAACACGGACATAGTCCCCAGGCAGGCTCTCCACGTTTAATGGACACCGCCTTTTAATATTTCCCCTCTCACTATCTAGTCTCGCACCCCAACTGCAGTTCAATTACACCCTAGAAACCCACCTTCCTTGCACCTTTCTGGAATTACCAGACGTCCAAAACGTGTTGCTAATAAGATCCTGGCCAGATGACGGATGGCAGCTGAGGCCACATTACTGGCAAAATGTCTGTTTGATTTGGACTGCCTCTCTCCGAGCATCTCTAAAGGTTTCATAATTTTACTGTGAAGTGTCTCTGCACACAGAATCTCCCCCTTAGCATGTTAGCTTTGATATTTTTTTCATTTTTCACCTCAAATCCATCGAAAAAGGAGAAAAGAATGCAGTTGAAAAATGTTAAATGTTACAAATATAGCAGTGAGAATTTATATCATCAAGGAAACAAGAAACTGCCGCGTGCCTATTTTATAGATTTGTGGTTTTGGATATGACAAGACTTGACAATTAAACCACAAGATAAATGAATACCTCACATGGAAGGTTTCATGTTTGAACCTCATCAATTTGAATACATTGTTATTGTGGTGAAAGGAGGAAAGGGATAGATGTGGAGCACCAATGAGGATAAGAATCTAGCGCGTATTAAAATGCCATTTGTGGCGTTGATACTGCCGTGATTGTTGTGTGGGCAGGTGGTTAAAAAGATTTAGAAAGAGGATGATCTGCCCTTCTCTGAATCAGCGGTGCAGTATCTAATCTGATCCTCAATGAGCCAGTGATTTCCTGGGCTTACTTCCAATAGCAAAGTCACTGCATGTGATTCTAATCATTCAAATAGACATGTTTGACATTGCGATTTTACAATAAATAATATTGGCTCAGAGTCACATGTTCTTGGGTTCGCAGGTTACTAACAATAGCCTGCTTGCTCCGATTGTTCCTATCCAATAGTCCTTGGAATTCAAGTTAGCTAGTGTTTTTATTCTGATGCTTGAAAATATGGTTTCATGAACATCTAATTAATTTGAGTAAATGTACATTACATTTTTAACTGCTGGATAAAGTAAGCTATCCATGCTAAAGATTAGCTGGGCTAGTGTTAGATGGTTGTAGGCCGACATGCTAGCTGGCCTTCTGTTTTCGACTTAGAGAGAAAATAATATGTGAGAGATACTATGCAATCAATATCAGATAAAAGTGTGTTCAAAGCTCTATTGCTTGCACTTTGCTTTTGTCTGTATTTCAGATAAACTAAATAAGTAACTATGAGTGGGTATGAAGACCACATGGTTAAGTCACAAATAAAATATGAGGTAAGTGATCACAAAATAACAGGTAATAGGTATGTCCTCAGAAAGCCCAAACACTGGGAGGCAGAAACGGGCTTTGATTATTTTCCAGTCTAATTCAGATTTTGCATGTGGTAGGCTACACATGTTAGGTGGATAGATGTGGTCTCTTTAAAGCTATATTTCTCAGCATAGCACAAGCCAATGTGTCCTTTAAGTCGAAGCCAACCTTAATCAAAGATCCAAAGCTCTGGTGTGATCTGGCATTTATTTAGGGCCCTGTCCACAGCCAGAGCATATCATCCTTCATGTAACAATTTCAAAAGCACGTTGTAGTCCCTCACTGCTATTTCATGGCTACAATTATCCTGCTACTTTGGACACAACCTAAACGTGTGAGGTCATCCCCAGTGTAGTCACACGCGGTATATTGTAATTGCTTTGGGTGGCTTGAAGTCCACCACCTTGAAATGACCTTGTACATGTCATATACAGGTGCGAACAATATGGGACTTGTGGCGTCAATCCCCATTTGACCAAGTCAACTCTTCTTAATCTGCAAAAAACAAATGTTCAAACATGGTCAGCCCTGAAACTCTCAAATGACCGTGGTTTCATTTTAGTCGTAAATTGGATGATGGCGAATACTGTATGATGTCATCATTCATTTAATGGCTCTTCTAAAACGTACACTGTTTGGCTGCCAATTTGAGCATAAATCTCTACTTCTACAACTGGTATGCATTGAATGTAATAGGAAATTTCAAACTTAACCCATTCAAAGCTTTTCCTACAAAAAACTCATCTGGAGATTCACATTGTTTGGAGATTCAGGGAGTAAGGAGTTTATCTTGCTACTCCAACAGTCGTGAATTGGAACAAAACCAACTACGCCCTCATCAAAATAACCCAGCTTCACCAAACTGATCCAGCCTGAAAGATTTGTTTTCAATAAAGTTGTTTCAAACAATTTCTCCCCCTTGGATTATGTTTAGACATATACAGTCATGTGAAACAGTAAGTAAGTAGTAAGTATTTTCTTGGACATATGGATGTGTAATCTTCCCTTCACACTATTGACAGATGAAGATAAACTAATTTAACAAATGACACTGAAAATTTTACTTTGCAATCATTTATTAACCGAAAATCTATAGTAAGTTTTGCCCCCTTTGGCTGAAATAACTACATGTAATCATTTCTTATGAATGTCTACGAGTCTCATCCATCAACTGGGATGATTTTTGCTCTCTCGTCTTTACAGTACTGTGTCATGTTCGAGGGCTTTTGTGCATGGGCGGCCCTCATTAAGTCCCTGCACAGCATTTTGACAGGTTCAGCTTCAGATTTTTGACAGATGGCCTCACATTATCCTCAAGAATTCTCTGGTACAATATGGAATTCATGGTTGACTTAATGACGGCAAGTTGGCCAGGCCCTGAGGCAGCAAAGCAACCCCAAACCGTAATGACTACCCCTCAATGCTTTGCAGTTGGCATGAGGTTCTTCTGCTCAAAGGCAGTAGTTTCGTTTTCACCAAACATGGTGTCTGGGATTGAGACCAAACAACTCCACCTTTGACTCGTCTGTCCAGAGCACATTGTTCCAGTAGTTTTGGTGTTTATCCAGGTGTGCAACCTTCCATATGGGCTAAGGTAGTGAAGTCTTTCGACAATTGACTCATGCACTTCAACACTGATTGTTGCAAGACAACCATAGTATCACCTTAAATACTTCTATGAGCATCGCTCAGTCAGCTCTTGGATTTGAATTTGCTGGCATGATTTGTGCTATGTAGATTGTCATTGGCCTGGAGTTTTCCTCATTTGTAGATTATCTGTCAGACAGTGGAATGATGTATATCAGATTGCTTGGAAATGTGTTTCTAACTCCTCCCAGACTCATGGGCATCAATAATCTTTCTTCTGAGGGCCATGGATAGCTCTTTTGATCTTGGCATGATGCTTTACCACACACCCACATGGTTAAGTTCAACCGAGACTAACTGTTTCATCTTTATGGAATATGCTAGACCATCCCAAATTACTTTCTAATGATGTTCTATTATTATGTGCCTGATTCTAATTTTAGCCATTTTATGTGATGATAAAGGTAGGGGTGCACTACCTTTTTCTGTGTAGGTAAATTGCATTTCTGTTTATTTGTTAAATTGGGTTACCTTTACCAATCGATGTGGTTGAAATTTAGCTTTACATATCTGTGTATCCAAATATGTAAAAAAGGCTGTATGACTGTGATCTCCATTAAAAGTGTTACAAGTATACATTAAATCAATGAATACATGTTAGTAGATTACAAAATACATGTCAAGTGGCACTGCAGAGAAATTAATATGGCACTGAATTAGAAAATGCTCAAATATTTCTGACAAAACCTGCTTATTGTTGGATATATCTAATTCCTCTGAGAAATTTTCTACAGGAATAATGTCTGCTTTTGGGAATGTTCCTCTTTACTTTAATTTTCACCGTCAGCAATATCTCAAAAAGCATAAGGGAAAAATATATAAATTCTCAAAAGCTTCAGGGTGTTTGCCAGAATTGTAATACTAACTTGTCTACTGTGCTAAATCAGCAGATTTTACCGCTAAAGTATTATTCTCTGGTTGTGACCTCTAACAAAATGCCTGAACTACAACTTCTCTTATTAATCCGTTTAAACATTTTTTGAATAATTACAAATGTACTGGCAGATGCACAGATCTGTTTTCTCTTAGTTCATGTAATATGATGTGACCATCTTTGCTACACTAAAGTCATCATCTGTTTGTAACCTCTGCTGGCTTTTTCAATACCCCCAAGCTCAAGTACATTCTGTAAGTAATTAAGAATAATTTACTCTCAGGCTTGATGTAAACCATATTGATATCCCCTCATCTCCTCTGGAGAAGCGTGTTGAGGAAAAACACAGGCTTGAAAGTGGTAAACATGAAGAGGAGCCTGTTAGGAGATAATTGCAATCATTATTGTGATTCATTCATTGTGAAGTATGCATATCCTATCCATGAAATCAACAACAGAATAATGATACTGATTGAAGGAATGTCAAGTGTCTTTATTTAATCACATACAGTAAGGCTAAGTATATCTAAGTGGATGCTGTAGGAACTGAAGGTAACAGCATTTCTAATGATAAAAGGACATACCCAACATTTTCATTTGGTGTTTACAAAGACATGACCATAATATCTCGTCACTGTTGCACATTCAGCTTGCGATCAAGTGTTTTGTCTGGTCATAGGTGCAGCAGAGTGGGTTCAGGAAATCAAGACTTCATCTGTGCCCAGGGAATCTGAGGCAGTGTGTCGGTCTGTAACGGACTAGTGTCTCGCCACCACATATTCCACAAACTGTGGCCTCTATGCTTGCTCAGGTCTGTGGCTTTAGAGGATGTCGTTCTCCCTTTGAAAATGTCATCATTAAGCTGGACATGTCTTTGCCATGTCAAGACTTGGGGGCCATTTCCCATCCCATGGACTGGGGGCCATCACTGCATCGGCCCAGAACACCGAGTTGCCTTCCACAGCCCTGGCTGCATTTCCAGCTATGACGGCTTTGTTCTTTCAAGGCCACAATGGGCCTGCTAATGCAATCACTGCAAAGCTGGATGTAAAATATAATAGGGAAAGGAGCAGGAAGAGTTACAGTGCTGGGATGAATAGTTTCCCCTTTGAGTTGGTTCCGTTTTCATTCAATTTATTGCTCTCAGCCAGCTCCTGACCAGAGAACTCTCTGTTTCAGCTCTGACTATCCCAGTGAAAGCATCTCTTTATCCAGACCCATTGGTCTGCCTGTCCCTCCGACAAATGTGGCCTGGTAAAATCTATTTGATTTACAGCTTCCCTGTAAATAAATGTATGTTTTAAAGATATTTCCTTCTATGGTTTGTGATACATTTAATAACGACTTAGTCAATTTTTTATTTCTTTTGGATGCATTGTTCTAATTTTTCATTGGGAAACAATGTCTTGCAACACTTGTCCAGATGCCTGGAACAGTCCTTTGTAACAAAATAAGTTGGTGCCAGTGATCCAGTATTGCATGTTGGTACATTTCTTCCTCTGCGTTGTTCCTTATCCACGGATACATCACTGTATGTAATTCCACAGCAAATCCAAACAATCTGGAAACCTCAGACATTTATACACCCAGTACCAGGCCAATACTGACACATCTCACAGTTGTCATGATGCTGGTGAAATGCATAAAGGTGCACTACAGCAATATCTGAACGTTGTAACACTGTACATATGGTGCAAGTTGTTGCCTCCAGTACACATTGGCTGCTGCAGGATGCATTTGAATCTGACTGACAACTCTTTCAGCAGAGGAATCTCTCCCCCACCTTGCCCCAGAGTCTCATTAAATTACGCATAGTTATTAATCATAGGTTTTCTAAAGACATATGTTCCCAGAATCCCAGAGTAATGGTAACACTCCACTCTTTAGTTTTGTTGATAAACCATGGCAGTGCCATGCATTAAAGTGAAAACTACAAATTGTACAAAAACCAACTTACAGTACACAAAACAACGGAGTACACAAAACAACATGCAGTACAAAAAACAACGTACAGAACACAAAACAACGTCCAGCACGAAAAACAACAAACAGTACAAAAAACAACATGCAGTAACAAAAAAAAACAATGTGCGGTACAAAAAACAACAGAGTACAGAACAACATGCAGTACAAAAAACAACATGCAGTACAAAAAACAACGTCCAGTACAAAAAACAATGTGCAGTGCAAAAAAAACCATACAGTACACAAAACGACATACAGTACATAAAACAACATCCAGTACAAAAAACAACATACAATACAAAGAACTATATCCATTACAAAAAACTATGTACTCTACAAAAAAACATCCAGTACAATAACAACACAGTGCTGAAAACTATGTACGGTTCACGTGCTGCTATTTTATCGCCGGTGAAGGGTGGTTAGGAATGGAATAAACTGTGTTTGTTATTTGCAGTAACTTGGTTGTGGCAGATTCACCAATAATGATTCAGGCTTTAAA
The DNA here is from genome assembly GCA_016801175.1 of Esox masquinongy. Taxonomy (NCBI): domain Eukaryota; kingdom Metazoa; phylum Chordata; class Actinopteri; order Esociformes; family Esocidae; genus Esox; species Esox masquinongy. The sequence goes on along the minus strand of JACXGI010000149.1, from coordinate 62,867 downwards.
GCTTGGATCCTAATGTTAAACAATAATGACGAGGTCACCCAATCTGTGTTTTGGTAAATAGTTGAATTATGGGTCTGGAGACAGACAGAGCTATGATAACAAGGCCTGACCATCCAAACTGACTTACAGGAGTGAGTGCACATATTTTCATATTTTTCTGTACAATATTTTGTGGCTATACAGTTTATTTACATTTCTGTTGTTTATATGGTAAAAACAAGAGTAAACCAACCATTTTTAAATTGAAAATGTTTTCTTTGATACAACTGCAAGGAGAAGCCCATTAAAGGAGTTATTAGTTCAACATAATGTCATCAGCTCCCCCATTCCTTGAATGAACAAAAGTGTAAAGGCCCCTCCTATACCATGTCATGTCATACCTGGACCACCCATTGAGATGTTTTGTTTAGTAAACAGGCGATAAATTGGTTGAAAAAGAGACTGGAGTGCTGCTTCAACATTTTGAACTCAGTGAAAATACGTGACATGTAATGTACTGTGGTACATTATGGAAGTGTTCTCTGAACTCTGGTTCTCTGAAAGAGTGCCACAATTTACATTGATAGCACCCAGAAATGCTTTTTTTTTTACAACTATAGCCACTTCAACATCATCTTCTGACAAAACACTTCTCTTACTTAGCTTCTTGCAAGTGTGTTATTCTGTGCTGGAAAGCATGTGATCTGTATTGTTTGGCCTCCCAGGAAATAGACATTGTTTGGATAAGGCCTCCTGGAAGGGGTCACTAAGTGACAAATTACCCAAATTGTCTCAGTTAGGGTTAACTCAACACACATGCTGATTAAAATAAAATACATTTCGAAAATATTACTTTTGGATATTCACGTGAGATGTGTTTAGGTGTGAAAACATTACTCACCTCCTAATATCCCCCCAAACTGCAAAACATCATTGTTTTTGGACTTCCGAATCTGTTGGCGCCCACTCTTTCTGTTGACCCAACTGGCATAGATGAAGAATGACATCATTAGAAGCAGAGTTGGCCTGATGGAATAGGATTCTCTGGTTCCAATCTCTGTAAAATAGAATCTTTTCCACTGAGTCATGAAGCCATATTTAAGTGCTGACACATACTCTACATCTCGCTTTCGGTAACTTCACCAGTTAGCTAGCTCATTTGTTCATTGGTATGCCAGGGAGCTAGCTAGTTTCTTCATTGGTATGCCAGGGAGCTAGCTAGTTTCTTCACTGGTATGCCAGGAAGCTAGCTAGTTTCTTCATTGGTATGCCAGGAAGCTAGCTAGCTTGCGAGTTGTAGTTGGCTTGCTTGCAAACGAGTCAACCATGTATAAATTTATAACAATACCCGTTAACTTTGAAATATCACAGCCCCTTAGCACTCTATAGCGCACATTTTTGTGACTTGTACAAAGTAATGTTACTTCCCAATGGTACCCTATTACCTCCAGAGTTTTATATGGCCTGGTCTAATGTACTTTAGCATTCATGGAATTCCAGGGAATAGGGTACCATTTGGGACAGTACTTAGTTTCACCATAGTCTGATAGCCTGTCATTTAAGTATTATGGTTTCCTTTTTGTTGGGTTTCAGCATCGCTGGCATTTGCACATTAAACAAAGTTAGTGAAAAGTGCATTCAGGCTTCTCTTTGTTTCTTTACATTTGTATTTCATAATTACGTAATAGGTTTTAGTTAATGTATCTGGTTCACCTCAAAAAAACATTTTGGAACCGCCTTACGTTCTGGCTATCATCACATTAGCATTGAAGACCACTCATTCTGTCACTTCCACTCTAATGGTGAATTCATTTAATCATTTCATGAGTCTCGCATCAATGCAGTTGGACAGGGCTGTGCATACGAATGGTACATCTCAAGGATTTCAATGTGCAGGCTAAGTTTCAGTCCAACACTACTCCATATGTTTATTATGGCACACAAAAACTGTTCTGATCTTCCACTTCCTTTAACAAAATAACAAATGTCACCATTTGGTAATCATTGAGAGATGAAATCGTACTTCAAATACTACACATGCATGTTTACTTTAAGTTTTAAGCCAATTTACCATTGACGTCAATACAATAACAGCTCACGTTCCACGCAGACATCTAAAAGTTACGAGTAGTTCGTAGTCCGCATATTGACATGTCTGTAGACAACCATTGCGGTGACACAATGACTATCTTACTGTGGTGAAACATCCAATTGTCTCTGTCGTCATGTAAAAATATGAACACAAAATGACAACCTCTGCATGACATCAGCAGCCCGGGACTGCAAAAACATACTTTCTCTATGCGCTTCAAAACGGGAACATGTACCTTCTCATGTTCGTGAAAACAACCGTTGAACGACGTGAAGTATAAATGAAATGTGTTTCAACCAGCAGCACTCCACAGTGCACTAGACGAAGAATGAACTACCTTTTGGGAGTCATCCCTGAATGGATAACAGTTTGAGTTACAGTTGAGTTCTGAAAGTACCTTATTGACAGAGTAAAAAAAAAGAAAAGTTTGGCTGCTGTTGAAGAAAATCAACTGACAACGTAATTCTTTGGGTGCAACTTAGACCAATAACACACACACGGTGTTTCTGAGTCTTAATAATGACGTCAGACTCCAGGTTACCGAACACTCTAAGGGAAGCCATCTGTTTTCCAATAACCTAGTGGACACACTGTTTTTGGAAGAATGACTGAGTCTACTGCTGACCTTGGGTAGTCAATGTCCTCTGGACCAACTCTAGGAGGTGATTAGGGAATATCACTTCACCCAGACTGGCTGTGTGTTAACACATATCTACAGGCCACATCCGTCCGGCCCTGGAGCTCATTTACCCACAGATAAATTAGGCTGACGAAAGGTCATGAGAGCTGGTGAGTTGTGTTTGGTGGTTTCGGTTCGGGGCCTCAGTCCTCTGGTTTTAATGGCCCTGTGTGTCTCTGGCTAAGCGCTGAGGACTTGCTTTGCAGAGAGCATGAAGGGGAAGGAGGGCTGTGCGAGTGTACGTGTGTGCCAGAGTGTGTGTTTGTGTGTGTGCGGATACATTCCAAGGGGGCCACAACCTCCGAAACAGATCTGGAGTGTGAGCCGTGATGTAGCTGAGCCAGGGGAGCAGTCGAGAGGAGACGCGCAATGTCGAGCCAGAATGCTGGGGGGGACTGCCGGTCAGCAGGCACTTCGCCGTCTAATGCCTGAAAACAAACCCTGGGCTGTAATCTTTGAAAAGGGAGGTCCCTTCAAATCCTCTGGGACATTTTTGTAAGCTTTCTGTTGCCCAACATGCAAAATATGAATTATTCATGGATCTACTGCGCTCGTTGTCGCATGAGAACAGCTTTCCCAAAGTACCGTTGCATCACGTAATTCCAAAATGACATCCACGACCATCAAAAACACTGGCGCCACAGATTCATAAAACCACAAACCGTATTCATGAACTTGAATGAAAAATCATTCTTCCAGAGAAAGACTTTACAGTCATTAGTCGTAATGCAGTGATTATTTGGACGGTCACGGCCTTGCAAGTTCCATGTTCTGGTCTGTATTGAAACACTCGTGATGGGGCCTCTGGATTGACATTGACGTTTTGGCCAAACCAAAGATGAGGGGAGACAGCTGCAGACAGGAGCTCACACCATCTCTGTGGGGTCAGGGCAAATGGTCGAATATGACACGAAAAGCCTTTATGGTCTGACCTCTCTGAAGACTTTAAAGAGCCAGAGACTTTGACATTGACTTTGGCAAGCAGTTGCTGATTGAAGACAGGTCTTCATTATTTCCTGTCTACTGTATATGAGGAATGTTTACGACGCTAACTGTGGTCAGAGAGTCCACAGGAAAAGACTGCCGAGGACTGACTCACAGCGACTCTACATGGCCTCAGATGCCTACATGGCCCCAGATGCTTCAGGAAAAAAGTGCTCATTTGTTTTCTCCCCATTATAAAACCCTCCCTTGTCTACATTGGCCCCTTAGATATGAAGGAAAGGGGACGGAGACAAGTGTTCCAAGGGTCTGATTTGGTGCGCTCCTAACCACCTAGCTCCTAATCACCTAGCTCCTAACCACCTAGCTCCTAACCACCTAGCTCCTAATCATCTAGCTCCTAACCACCTAGCTCTGAATCACCTAGCTCCTAACCACCTAGCTCCTAATCATCTAGCTCCTAACCACCTAGCTCTGAATCACCTGGCTCCTAACCACCTAGCGCCTAACCACCTAGCTCCTAATCACCTAGCTCCTAATCTCCTAGCTGCTAACCACCTAGCTCCTAACCACCTAGCTCCTAACCACCTAGCTCCTAACCACCTAGCTCCAAACCACCTAGCTCCTAACCACCTAGCCTATTCATGCCACAAGTTCTCAGAAATCTAACCTCAGGTGGTGTGACATTGCTACAGCAGTACTTTATGGATATTGTATGGGCCAAGTGAAATGTTGTCAGTATCATATCTCATGTTGAGCTCTTTGGAAACATATCTGACAATGTAGAATGGGATGCATGGGCTAACAAGTGCAATAGCTTCACTATTCACAGCTTCACAGTGTGTTATTTAACTTTTTTTTGTTTTTTGGACAAATCATGATTTTGCACGTCTTGGGCTGTCCCTATTGTCTGTGTATATTAATAACACTGACCTTTCTGACGTTACCTCCCTCATACAGCTTTGACGCTATCCTGAATACAACTGGCCCCTTACTAATTTCCTACCACATAGCTTTACAAAATATCTAGCATAACTTCTTTGACTTCCGTCTAATCCTTAACGGGTGACGTGTAGGATCGATCCTACAGGTCATCGTAAAAATCGTAAAAATCACTAAATTCTCATCAGGAACACAACTTTGACAGGTCCTTTGAGGCAAACAATGCCAGCAAAGTTAGTTTGAAGAGTTTTCAAGAAGGTTTCGGGCTGCAATGCAACTTTCACTATAAGCAGCCCTTTGGTTTAAATTAATGAATTTTGCCAATTGCAATTAAGTTATCTTGGGCTGGAGCAGAAGTATATAGTTAATTGTGGATTATGACATCACCATGACGTTTAAAATCTGACCCCTTTTACCACTCACTACCATGACCTTTACACTCTGACCCCCTTCAACACTCATAATTTTTAGCTTTTCACTGTGACCCCCTTTAACATTCCTCACTGCAATCGTTACACTCAAGTTAATTGGCCCTTCAACACTCATCACTTTGACCTTTACAATCTGACCCCTTTCAACACTCATCACTGTGATTGTTACACTCTTGTAAATTGGCTCTTCAAAACTCATCACTTTGACCTTTACAGTCTGACCTCTTTCAACACTCATCACTGTGATTGTTACACTCTGGTTAATTGGCTCTTCAAAACTCATCACTTTAACCTTTACAATCTGACCCCTTTCAACACTCATCACTGTGATTGTTACACTCTGGTTAATTGGCTCTTCAAAACTCATCACTTTGACTTTTACAATCTGACCCCTTTCAACACTCATCACTGTGATTGTTACACTCTGGTTAATTGGCTCTTCAAAACTCATCACTTTGACCATTACAATCTGAACCCTTTCAACACTCATCACTATGTCCTTTTCACTCTGGTTAACTGGCCCTTCAACACTTAACACTGGGACCTTTACACTCTGGTTAAACAACCCTTCAATGCTCAACACTGGTTCCCTTTACATTCTGGTTAACTGGCCCTTTTTTTTGGAGTTAACACTCAGCACTGTAACCTTTGCACAAAATTGTTGTAAGTCTTAACTGTAAACTTTTATTTGACCTATCTGTGTTTTTGTATGAGTGTTATCACTACACAGACGTTTCTATGACTTATCTGTATTTTTCTACGAGTACTATCACTACACAGAAGTTTTAACATGAGGCAAGGCCCCCATGGCCCAATTTGCATCTAGTCTCTCCAACACTTTGAATGGAAAATTGCATTATCAGACTCATGCCATTAAACCGTCACAGCTGATTAGCGCATTGTTCAGGCACCCGGAAATGGCAAGCAGATAGAACTCTCTGTAGGTCTTTGAACATTAAGTCTGTTTTCCAACCAGGCTAAAAATAGTACATTGATGTAGATAGTACATGAAACAGAGAGATCAAGATATTCCATCATTTCAAGTCTGTCACTGCAGTGTAGTGGATATTTCTATAGACAAAGCCTTGACAGAATGGTGGTTTACCAGTTTGGTGCCTTTTGAGATTTTACCAGGCTTTAAAACATATGTTAAACCCATCTGAAAGACTATTGTTAGTGCAGATTTAAGGGCTTATTTACATTACGAGAGAGATAAAAAAGCTAGATATGCTTCTTTTAGTTTGCATAAGAGTTTGAATTTGCTTTGGTATGTTCGAGACGTACCACGCAGGACTGTGGGCGTCAGTCGATGGAAAATCTCGTGATTTTTGTGAGCACTGCACATAAACTTGATGCAACTCCGACACAATTTTTCTTCACACTTGCAAACCTCCGTGCGAGGCTCGATCGAAACTGTGGCGCTCACTACCTCGGAAGGTGGCGTTTCGAACTTTCAATATCTGCGAGTTTACACAACAAAATAATGTAAAGTCTTCTTCGATATTTCTTGGAAAAAGTATTTTTACATTTTCCTTGTGTCCTTCTCTGTTTAAACTTTTGAGGTTATGAGCCTGTGGACCACACCTCAGAACTACCAGGGCCAAAATATTCATAGCTGTGCCTGTTTAAAGTCCTCCTGGTTGTGTTGCATATCAAGTAGTTGATGATACCTGATGATTTCAGCTGCCATTCCGCAGACGTCACTCCCCCCCGATTGTTCCTGTCTTTATCCATCTGGTCTTAAAATGTTCATCTGGCACAGCCAGAAGTGGACTGGCCACCCCCAGAGACTGGTTCCTCTCTAGGTTTCTTCCTAAGTATTGGCTTTTTAGGGAGTTTTTCCTAGCCACTGTGCATCAACCCTTTTGTTGCTCGCTCTTTGGGGTTTCAGGCTGGGTGTTTTGTAAAAGCACTTTGTGACAACAGCCGATGTAAAAAGGGCTTTTTACAATAAATTTGACTGATTGAATGACATCTAGAAGGGACAGACAAATGGTTGATAAGGAAGCCATGAAAAAACTTCCTGACTATCTAACAGAGAAAATTAGTTGGAAGAACAGCATTTACAAAACACGCTCTCCGGACTAGATAGTGCTGGAAATAATGCAGGTCTCAGTTGATTTTTCTGTATAAATGGTATATAAAGGTAAATCTATAAACATCCCTGTGAACTGACATGCTGTGCTCTATCCTGTACTATCTGTGCTTCTCCAAATATAACTAAATAATGCTTCTACATTTTGTTGACAGCTTTAATTTTGACATGAACTGTTAAATTCAGAGTTGATGAAAATATTGAACTCACTGAAATTACGAACAAACAGTGCAATATGGTCCTGCCTAATGTTTATGCTTTAAAAAGAGAACACAGAACATCAGCTGTACACGCACTGTTGCTGGGAAATAGTATGACGGGTTGTCGCATTCACATTCATCAAATTCCTCAACTACAATCCATCTCAGATAATTTATAAACAACTTCAGGATTTGCTGTAAATGTTTTCTTTTAGCTTGTGTTGAGGGTACCCGAAAAGCTATGGCAACGCTACGTAAAAATCCAATCTAGACATAACATAATAACATAATAAAACCTATACAACCACAGTGGCTGGAATATATAATTCCTTTACTTCCTTGCAACAATGGTGACTTTCAGTTAGTTTTGATTCAGCGTTTTATTCCCAGACTAAATTTGAAATCCTGATCCTGAGTGACTTTTTCTAACTGCTATGTCTTCTAGGCGAGTGAACGTGTTGTTGCATTTGGCATGACTTAGGTCATTTAGTCTGTCTTGAATGTATAACGAGGATAACTTCTCAAGGGTTACTCAGGCCAGAGGACTGTTGCGCTCCAAACTTACATAAATGCTCTGAGGAGCGAGGGGTTCAAATGTACACCCCTGATACACTTTAGCAATAAAGTGTGATAGCTCTTTTTTTTTTTGATTTACAACTAATGTTCTCGCCTTTCCACTCTGACTACTTAGTCCAACGCAGAAAAAGGCTGATGATGATGATTGATGATAATAAAACACACAGCAATGGGAGTAGCAAAATAATTTAGGATCCAAGTAAAATGTGCCTAGAGGTAAGCTCAGGAGCATCCAAGGACTGACAGATGAAACGGAGTTGATCTCGCTGGATGTTTAGGGCCTGGGGGGGACGGGGGGGGGTGCAGGGTCGATACAGTCAACGTGTCCTATGTCTGTTCTTGTCAAACACCCATACTTTAATTTCCTCCTGGTATTAGGGTGGCTGTGTGTGCGTGTGTGTGTGTGTGTGTGTGTGTGTGTGTGTGTGTGTGGCACTAGCTTCACACTGTTGGCTCTACATAAAGAATTTAGTGTGAAGTCTTAAAACGTAGACCGTCTGTGCTGAATTGGCGAGACATGCTGTCTGTTTGGCCTTTTGTCACCTGAGTCTGAAACAGCAACATTCAACAGCAAATTATTCTTACATGTAAATATTTGTATGAATTGCAAATTCAAGAAAGTACTGCGCGGAGCTTTTCAGGTTAGTTTGATCTGTTATTTGGATTGTACACAGGCTACGTTATAATTCTTAATCAACTGAAATCCCACGTTGTACAACCGAGTACGTTATACTTCCTCGAGGGGGAAAACCTCGGTTGGGTTCTAGTGGGCCCCCATCACATGTCGCATTTTATATTGCATGTCCTTTCTCTGACTTCTACAACCGCAATGGTCTTCAGTACTCTGAGCACTGTTGCAGCCTTGCATGCCGTCAGACCCTCTATTCTGCCATGGGAGGATCACTTGAGCTGAGAAGTTGGGACAATCACTCGCACGCCATTTTGTACAGCAATGTGGTAGCCCAAATGAGCTGCCTGGCGTAACAGTGTTCGTAAGACGGTTTTGCCGTAATTGTGTTAAATAACCACGTGATGTACCCACTGCCTAATCCAGAGTTCAGGACAGGCATTAAGTTATGGACGTTTGCACAATTTCCTAACCGACCAATTGAAGCAACGCAGGTCTGAAGGGATATCCCTTTACATACGGCAAAGTTGATCTTTTGAAATTCTTATTGAATCTGATGCCGCCATAGCAAACTATATGTCGCCATAGCAATGTGGAATGCGGTTCATTAAACTATTGTCGAAGTTGTCTGTTCCAGGTTTTAGTTGTGACCGCCAAATTTCCACCCACTCCTTTTGAAACCCAATCAGCTTCTTCTCCTTGTTGCCATTGGATTTCAAAGATGGGGTTTATCCTCAGCACTGATTAGCAGGGGAAATAAAACCAAGGCATTTTCACATTACTTTCAGTCCTCTGTCTGGGGTTGGCTTTGTCATTAGACTAAGAGTGGAATAATGTCCCATGGCTGCATTTCTCTGCTAACCACATCTATCAAGGGTTGGTTTCTCAAACGTTCCATTATTTTTAGAGGTACAATGTTCCTGTGGCAATCACCTTCTTATCCAGAGAGCCCAGAAATCCCAAGGGACAGTTTTTGGTGTCCTCTTATTTTGGCAAAGCATGTAGATTCCTATTAAAATGCTACCACATAAACAGGATGTAAAAAATGTATCACCTAATTAGAAAAGATGGGGCTTGTATAAATTTAAATCCACCTCAATACGCTTAATAACAGGTTTCCAAACTCTGAAGACATGTGGATCAGTTATAACATTATTTTTCATCTAAAACTGAGTTCCACCATTTATTATGTTGTGCCTGTTCTTTGATAAGATTAATTTCCTTCATGGTACATAGGCTATGGAAGAAGGATCAACTTGTCGAATCTCCATTAGAAGAGCATATTCATGAGGCATAAAGGATTTCATATTTTGTCGACAGGTAATTATAGACTTATTTTTTAGCCTAAGCCTATCACTGGCAGAATTGAGATTTCTTCATGGCGGGCGGTTTCTGATTTACCTCCAAAAGCCTCCCTTGGGTGAGCTAGACCAGAATTATGCGAATCGAATCACTGGCTACATTGGGTTTCACTTTCAGGCTTTAGTCACGCTGCTAGGTTTTTTGACACCCACCAGAGATTGCCTTTTCCTCCGGTGTTTCTACGCCACGACACAATGTTCATTTCTACCCACTCACTCAATGTACATGTGGATCTTATGAAGTGCTTTGCAGTAAACAGTAATGCAACACGTCAGGACTGCGAGTCTAGTACAAATATACTAAATACAATATATATATATATATATATATATATATATATATATATATATATATATATATGTATTTATTTTCCCCACCCACATGGAGACAGCACTCTCTCCCCCACCCAAACTGAGGTGGTGTAATGAATGCATCCCAGCTGGTTGGTTTTCACAGGGGCAAATGTTAGAGCAGATTTAGGGAGTACCTGTGACAGGCTGGCAGGTATAGTGTGCAAGGCTGAGCCCATGAGCTCTGGGGGCCACCCAGACACAGAAACACACGCCCACACACACGCACGCACACACTGCTCCCCTGCTTTCTCCCACCTGGAGAGAGGAGCATGTCCATGTCCTCCTAAAATAATGAAAATCCCCTTTAAATGTAAGTAGTTTGTGCTAATATCAAGGTGAGGCTTTTTCTGTAGACGTCTTTAGCGGTTAAAGATAGATTGCAGGATTTTGAGCCGCTGGCTGTAAAAGTCACAGTGCCAAGCTAAAATTGGCTCGTGTATGTGCCGATTTGTGCCCCATATCATCAAAACCACTCGCTTTCAAATTTAGAATTTCATGGCTAGATCAGGAATGATAGTGTTCTAGTCATATTTTATGCACATATAAACAACATATTACACATCTAGCCCCACATCTGGGTGTAAAAAATAATTCTTATGCATGTCCTGCATGTCCTGAAATGTCCTGCATGTCCTGGAATGTCCTGCATGTCCTGGAATGGATCTTTTACATGTCTCTCTTAGAAGTTAGCGTATCAATGCCAATAACAAATCTATCTATAGGAACAATCACAAGGCCAATCAGAATGGTTAGAATGGTCAGATATTACTGGTTTACAAATAATCCAATTTGCAGTCTATTATCAGAATGTTAATTAACATATAGCCAAAATACTAGCGATTTTCAATGGACTTTGTTAGCTAATTATGCTAACAAACGAACAAATGAACTGCAAAGACAGTCAGTTGAGCTCACACAGTAATACAAGTTCAGGTAGATGCTTGCCATCATCTATCATTGTTGGAAAGCAAAGAGACTTATAAACATTGTGCAAATTAAAAAATATTTTTTTGCAATTAATTGCAATTAATTATTGGGGATATGGATGACAGCAGGTTTTTACAAAAAGCAGCTACAAGTATTCACATGTATACACAAAAAACTTCAAAGAAAAGTATTAACAATGTTTTAATGGTACGGAAAAACATGCAGACCAGTGGGCTACTGTGGCTGCCTCAGATTTTTCTCGTGGCCCCAACCGCATCAAAGTCACCCATCCCGGCCTTGAATGCATCTCAATGTTTCTCAGAGATTCCTGAAAATGTCTGCCATGATGTAGAATAACAACGCAGTGGTGACTGGGGCCACGCAGGGATCACATCTCTACTCAGTGGAGACCAGGCTCATGCTACGGGAATCTGAGGGTGGGTTCACTATGCTTGACAAAATTATTAAAAAATTCCTTTTGGATACTACTTTCTGGGTGGCTTGCCGATAATCTCAAACATGAGGTGATGTGGAGCGCGTCCAACACAAACCTCCCTTGAGACAACGGCATGCCAGGGATTGTGATGTCCCTGAGCCAACATTGTGTTGGGTGCGCGGACACAGAGATTTGACCTGCCTGAACAAAATGTTTTTAGAAAGTATGTGAAGAAAATGCTATTTCTTTAATAGGGCAGTAGGCAATATCATGTAAAGCTCTTACTTTATAAGGCGATGACCTTGTAACTTGGGTTGAAACCCCATGTGGTAAAAATTCACTTTCTGTTATGACAAAAATGGCCTATGGCTTTGTTATTGCCCTTATCCCGTTGAACACAGAGCCCATTATGTCGTTCAAATTACACGCAATTAATTTTAGAGTGAATTCCACCCCCCCCACCCCCCCACCCCCATAGTTCCGAAGATGTTTGACTGGAACGCTGAGTGAATGGCGGGCCTGGCCCTTGGTGATGCATTGTGTGTGTTGGGGCCTGGTCGTCAGAGGTTTGGGGATATAACCACAAAGGCCCGGACGCCCTAAGAAACGCACGCGCATCAGGTGCAGTGTGATCACCTTAATGCCCACTGACAGCTCGTGGCTTGGCCTCAGCCGCAGGCATTTAGGAAGGCACGTCTTAGGTTTCAGTCAACTCCGCTTCGAGTCTTTCACGGTGGGCGTGATGGGGTTCCAGACCCAAAAACAGAAGCAGGAAGGGCCGCCATGCTGTGCCTCCAAAGAGCCCGGCGAGGCACGGTGTCTCAGTGCTGGAGGACCCCTGTCCGTGTACATTTCACCAAGTAATTAGATTATTAATGTGGTGTGAAATGAAACGAGATGAGAGTTTTTTTTGACAAAACCGCCTCTCTCTGAGGGGAAGCCCTTTATTCCACGGTGCCAATAAAGCGCATGGTTTCCTTCAAGGCCAGTGTTACAATGGAGTCGTAAGAGCCGCATCCAAGGTCCATCTGCATTGCTCGTATAAAGGAGTTCCTCACAATTACTTTATGTGATCCCACGTCTATCTCCCGGCTGCTCTCACGCTCATTTCAAGGTTATTTCAGAATAAAACAATTATTCATAGGTTGCACATGGGGGTGTATTTCCTACCCCCCAAAGCTTTGCAATAGCTTCCAGCTGCCTGTTTAGGACTCTGGGAATATTTTTCAGCCCCAGTCACTTGGTAATAGCCTTACAGTTGATTAGCAGTCCTTCTTTCCAGAGGTGAAAGATGATTGTCCCCCATTCTGAGTCATTTTAAAAACTGTGTTCCATATGTACTTTTGTTGACTTTATGCTGATTTAGTTGCATGGTCATTCCCATTCACGCTACCTTGGGTCTAATTTTGTATTTAAGTCAGATTTATGTCAGGGTTTCACGTGCATGAAATAAATTGATGCATTCAACGTGAAACACTGTATATGGTAGACATTGGGTAAAATGTATTAATGTCAATATTTCAAATCTCAAACCAGACTGAGATATTGAGCTATTTCCAAAAATTTGAAAAAAAAGAAGAAAAAAGATAAATAAACATAGCCATGCAGTGGCTTAGCTGAAAAGCACCAGCTGTTGGCATCTACTCCTTCACTATACACTTGTGTGAAAACTGTGTGAAGGCTCTTGGTAAGAAAAAAACCAGAGGAAAGTTACAGATAAACAACAAATAAATTCCACTGGCTGTGGGTCAGTGACCTAGGCAATGTCTAAACCAGACCTTGAGCTGCAACCCCTTATAGGTGTGTCCGCAGACGTGAGCGGAATGGAACAGCACACAATGTATCCTCCTCCAGGGAGAATTTGCAGAGGCTCTGGCTCAGATCACATGTCACATCCAAACACCAGATTTCCACATTTCCTGCGTCTTTTGTAAATAACGTTTGTTTCCTCCATGGGCTCACCAATTGTCGATTTGCAAAGAACATGGGAAGGTATTAAAGTGAAACTGTCCTCGGCCTTGTACGCAGGCCGGAAGCTGACTAATTTCACTTGTCATTAACACGGCAAGCCATTGGCTGTTTTACAGGGAAAAGCAGTCTGCATACGCTCACTCCGTCATACGACATATGATGCAGCGGAGCTCACATCTGGGGACAATCATGGGTATCAGTCTTGACAGCGTAACTGTCAACATGCATCTCCTGCACCAAACCTCTGCCGGCTTTCATTTTTTACTCCTTCATTCCAGAACCCATTTCTTTGTTTTCTCCCCCCCGTGCCGTAAGCCAGGAGCTTGTTTGCACAGATGACTCCATGATCAAATGTTTTTCACTGAGGATAAAAGACTTGACCCGAAGTGCATTCTTCAGCAGGCAGGTTTTGGAAACAAACTGCGCATACTTGGCGTCATTGGATAAGTGGTGTTTGTTCATGTGCTTACTGTGAATGTACCTGGTAAAATATGACAGGGGTAGACATTCTGATCAGACTCAGTTGTTCCTACTTCCCACCAAGGGAGAGCCTTTCTCCTGCAAGTGCAATATCAATGAGAAGGTTAATGTGAGAGGGTTAAACTTCTCTTCTAAGTCGGCTGAATTGGCTCTTAGCATCCAGGTTTGACAAAGTAATGTTTGCTCACAAAGTTTCATAAGTCTGTTGAATATCTTCGGTAACTATGTGAGACCAAGCATTTAAATGGAAAGGATAGTTATAACTATCTGAAAAATTAGGTTTGAATAGTCTTAACTTAATCTTTCTCTCCAAAAGGCTTCTGAACTCATGTCAGACTCTCATCTCTTAGCTGTAATTAGCTCCTATTACTCAGTTGAACGTTTTTCACTGATTACAGCGATAAATCAATTGTTAGCACACACAGTTCTGCAGGAAAGTGGAAACCATAGTCAAATTTTAGATTATAGAAAATATGTATTTCCTCTGAAGTATCTGCAGTATAAAAGTTCTGCTTATTGTTATCTTGTCTGGTTTGTTAAAACTGCCATATACACCGATCAGCCATAACATTATGACCACTGACAGATGAAGTGAATAACACTGATAATCTCATTATCATGGCACCTGTCAGTGGGTGGGATATATTAAGCAGCAAGTGAACATTCTGTCCTCAAAGTTGATGTGTTAGAACTAGGAAAAATAGACAAGCGTAAGGATCTGAGCAACTTTGACAAGAGCAAAATTGTGATGGGTAGACGACTGGGTCAGAGCATCTCCAAAACTGCAGCCCTTGTGGGGCGTTCCTGGTCTGCAGTGGTCAGTACCTATCAAAAGTGGTCCAAGGAAGGAAAAGCGGTGAACCAGCAACAGGGTCATGGGTGGCCAAGGCTCATTGATGCACGTGGGGAGCGAAGGCTGGCCTGTGTGGTCTGATCCAACAGACGAGCTACTGTAGCTCAAATTGCAGAGAAAGTTAATGCTGGTACTGTGTAGCCGCAGACCAGTCAGGGTACCCATGCTGACCCCTGTCCACTGCTGAAAGCGCCTACAATGGGCACGTGAGCATCAGAACTGGACCACGGAGCAGTGGAAGAAGGTGGCCTGGTCTGATGAATCATGTTTTTTTTTACATCACGTGGATGGCTGGGTGCGTGTGGTCGCTTAGCTGGAGAACAAATGGCACCAGAATGCACTGTGGGAAGGAGGCAAGCCGGCGGAGACAGTGTGATGCTTTGGGCAATGTTCTGCTGGGAAACCTTGGGTCCTGCCATTCATGTGGATATTACTTTGACACGTACCACCTACCTGAGCATTGCTGCAGACCATGTGCACCCTTTCATGGCAACGGTATTTCCTGAGGGCATTGGCCTCTTTCAGCAGGATAATGCGCCCTGCCACAAAGCAAAAATGGTTCAGGAATGGTTTGAGGAACACAACAACGAGATCAAGGAGTTGACTTGGCCTCCAAATTCCCCAGATCTCATTCCAATCGAGCATCTGTGGGATGTGCTGGACAAACAGGTCCGATCCATGGAGGCCCCACCTCGCAACTTACAGGTCTAAAAGGATCTGCTGCTAACGTCATGGTACCACAGCACACCTTCAGAGATCTAGCGGAGTCCATGCCTCGACGGGTCAGGGCTGTTTTGGCGGCAAAAGGGGGACCTACACAATATTAGGCAGGTGGTCATAATGTTATGGCCGATCCGTGTATGTTCGATTCATGCAGGTGCAACATGGAATATACACAGGACAAGCTTCACTCCTCATTCCTTATTATGTGGGCTACACAAAGCTTTTTACTGTAGATTGCTGGATGAAGGCTTTGTGGTCCCCTTAAGTCCAACATCCACCTAGTCAGATGAACCTCTGGTACTAACCCTTAGCATCACATTAGACTGGCTTTTAGTGACAACATGGCAGTCATTTTTTTTTGTGTGTGGTCCGATGTAACCTTTTTCTTCAGCTATACCCGTTATTAGTCTTGACTTGGTCTTGCAGTCATTGTCCTGCACTGCCCTTTCCTCCCCTGTATCTAGAGAGTCCTCAAATACAGGATTTTTTGTTGGCCATAAACTGTACGTTGGAGTTCATTTTCCACTGTTCTACAGGTGGAATCCCTCTCTTGGTCGGCAGCTCGTTAGTGCAGGGAAATGATACAGTACGGACCATGGGCTCTGTTCATTTTAATGAACTGAGTACTGCGTCTGCCTGCTGAAAACGACAGACATAACCAATGGATGCATATTTCGTATTTTGGTTTTACTGTGGCTGTGAAAATATTTTTCTTAGACATTTAAGCTTAACTAAATACTGTTGAAACTGTACTTCTGAATATTAAACTGGGTATATCCACTGGCATTTTGCAAGATTCCTGAGTTGACCAGTAAAACTCTAGCTCCATAAAAGTTGCAGTGTAGGACTAACAAAACATTTGTTTAAACCTTCCATTTAGGGCTGGATGTGCATAATCAAGAAGTAGAATCACTGTCATCCCTTAGTTAGCCATGAAAATCCAAGTTTGAAAGTAAGTGATTTTGATGACATGGGGGACAAATCGGCACATACATGAAAGCAAGCAAGCAAGTTTATTTATATAGCACAATTCATACATAGAAGCAATTCATTGTGCTTTACAAAGAAAAAAATATATAAAAAACACATCATAATAATCAAACATAGAATAAGAAAATAAAAATAGAGTAAAAACAAAATAAAATTTTTAAAAAAGCTGTAAGACTAAACAATGTGGTTACATTTAAGCGCTAGGTCATAGGCACGTGAAAAGAGAAATGTTTTTAAGCTGGATGTACAGGTTTTATTAAGAGGTCAGAAAACCTCTTATCAAAAGGTCTGAAAACCTCCTATCAAAAGGTCTAAAAACCTCCTATCAAAAAGTCTGAAAACCTCCCATCAAAAGGCCTGAAAACCTCCCATCAAAAGGTCTGAAAACCTCCCATCAAAAGGTCTGAAAACCTCCCATCAAAGGTTTGAAAACCTCCTATCAAAAGGTCTGAAAACCTTTTCCCCCAATACATAGTATACCTTTTCTGGTGACACCTTTTGGCTCCACAGAACCACTTTCATAACCAGTGGCCAATCGCGAACTGCATCTTCAAGAATGTATAAATTGGTAATTCATGGGAAACAACACATTGGAGGGATTCTGCTGGACTGCGTAAAATGACAACACTGAAAGATAGTGCACCTGATATTTGACAGCACTGTTGTGGTAAAAATCTTAAATCTGCACTCTAGGTGAATGTTTTACTGATAACTGCTACAACCAGTAACCCCAAACTCCTCAAGAGATAGACATGACACCAATCAGATCTCATAAATACATCCCAAGAACCGTATTCTTTACATCATAGCAGGGCCATTTACAAGACTAATTTTCCATTTACAAGATTCATCAGCAATGAATCGCTGATGTCACATGATCCAGAAGACTGAGGGTAGAAAGTGGGATGGTGTGTCCTGCAACAGGCCTGACACAATCAGAGGGAATACACCATAAACCCACAGTCTGTTTGAGTGCAGTCTGGGACTTTGTACATGGGTTCCACATACTGCAGAACGTTACTGGAAATATTTTGATTCATTTATAGACTATTTTTTATGATTAATTTTTGACATGCCAATAGTATTAAATCTGTTTGCGCATGACCAGGGCTTAATGTATTTTACACACATGTTTCATCTCTGCACCGAAAGACCGCAATTTTTCACTCCTTCCTATTGGGGTATTGAAATATGTCTCTCTTTATTTTTCTATAAAAGGTCTTGAGTGAATTTAAACTCTGAGCTTAATTTTAATGTGATGAAGCAGCAGCAGAACATTTTACTGCGAGTTTGTAGGCTAGGTTTCACCTGACAGGTGGCCTGTACCAAAATCATTCATTAGCGAACATGTACAGTCATAGAATATATTACTGACAGCACTTAACAGCCTAGGAAGAATTATTTATGACACATTTTTATAGATCAGTGCATACAGTTGGGATCCTTGAGGCTTATCCGTCACCATTCTGATTCTTGGTTGGATTGAAAGGTAGTTAAAGTTTAAAAACTTGAAAACTTGTGTTTGAACCCCCGACACCTTGCTTATCTTTTTAATTTAGTCAGACTCTCAATTGAGTCAATCAATTTGATTTAGTCTATTTGCCACCGGCCAACGTTTAGGTCCAGACCTAAACGTTTCGCAACACAGAGGCCTTATTAATACATAGTACATCATGAAGATATACCGTATGTAAAAATACAGTCTGTTAAAAAAGTATGAAATCCAGAAAACAACTATGAATATTCATTCAGTTACCACAGTCTATAGGTTCAGCCTTCGTCGCTGGTCACTGACAACGACGAAGGCTGAATATATATTTCTTCAACATTTTAACAAAACAAACAAAACCTTGACCTTTCCACATTGCAAAGACCTTACATACCTCCACAAAAACGGCAGCAAAATTAACTATTCATCAAAATTCATGGAAACACGGAGCCCTCACAGAACTGCATGTTATTACTTAACGCATTGTGTTTATTTTCGCCCACTGTTTCTGACATGATTTAAGTTTCCAGATTCAGTGTAAAAGGATATGGTGTCCCGGCTGTTTAAATTTGTTTGACCGTGCAATAATGTTTAGAGACAAATGATCAAGAGGGCATTAACACTTGACATCTCCAAATAAATTAGGTGTTGAGTTCTTGCTCCCCTCTGTCTAACCACCCTTGACTCTTCTCTTATTCTCTCTCCCTTTATCCCAGGGCGGTCATAGATCCTGAAACAGGCTAGATTTATTTAGGCCCTCGCAAACTGTAATCTTCCTTAATTAGCTACACTAAGGGGGCATAGAGTGGGGGGCAGATATTGTTTTCACAATAAACATTAGCTCAAATATTATATTTAGGCTGCAGGCAGGCTTGGGTAAATGGCAGTGGCAACTGTGATTTGACAGAACACTACGCATGCCCAACAGAGGGAATTACCTTATCGTCAATACCAATACGGCTTCCACTAGTGCACAATGTTACCATTACAATTTTCTGTACTTAAAGCACTTGGTCATGTGCTTTAAGTTCAGAAAATTGATCATGTGGTGCTGTTCTAGACACGGACAAACTTGAGCTAACTTTTAACTCGAACTAACCTTTAAGTCAATCTAACCACTAACTCTAGCTAACCTCTAACACTAGCTAACAATTAACTCAAACTAACTTCTAATTCTAGCTAACCTCTTACTCTGGCTAAACTTTAACTCAAACTAACCTTTAACTCAAACTTACTTCTAGCTGACCTTTACCTCTAGCTACCCTCTAACTCAAACTAACCTTTAATTCAAACTTACCTCTAGCTAACCTTTACCTCAAGCTAACCTCTAACTCTAGCTAACTTCTAACTCTAGCAAACCTTTAATAAACTCAAACTATTTTTTAACTCAAACTTAGCGCTAGCTAACCTTTACTTCTAGCTAACCTCTAACTCAAACTAACCTTTAACTCAAACTTACCTCTAGCTAACCTTTAACTCACGCTAACCTCTAACTCTAACTTCTAACTCTATGCTCCCACTAACCTCAACTCTAACTAACCTCTAACTCTAGCTAACCTCTAACTATAACCTCTAACACTAACTAACCTCTAACACTAGCTAACCTCTGATTAAACCTAAACTGTACTTCTTGACTTTGTAGGCCAAGGGTCCTGTGACCTGGACATCCTGTACTCCCTCTGAGCGATAGCCAATGGGTTAGCACAAAGGGCAAACAGTGTGAGGGGGAAAATCCATTGTAGCACTTCTGTTTGACCATGTTTTAGGCCAGTACTGACACCTGTGTCTGTGATGGACCTTATTACTAATAATGGGGCAAACACTGGGGCAAACACTGGGGCAGGACAGAAGCATCAATCACATAAAGTCTGCCCTACATTTTATTGATTATCCGCTATTGCGGTAATGATTCACACATGTTGGCTTGGTGTTGTACAGTGATAATGGGAATGACTTAAGCTGCCAGGAACATTGGTGGTAGCTACTGTGACCTAATGCTCTTAACTCTTGGAGGACCCCTCAGCCTCCTTCTCTTGGCCAGTTCATAAATCACCTTGTGAGACGTGCCAAGAGGTAGGAAACAGCTGGCTTTCGAGACAGTCCCCGCTTTATCCTGCACTGTAAACTGCAAGTGCAGAAGAGACGGTGAAAGTCAGCAGCTAACACTGTGATCCTTAAATATGTTGTACGCTGCTTTTTGAGGTGATCTTAATGATTTTACGTGTGGATGCCCCAGCGTTGATTCCCATGTCACTCCCGTGTTGAAAGGTTGCTCCAAAGATGCGGTGACACATCAGCATGACACAATGCATTTACAGTACTGTATTAACCGTGACTCCTCATGACATGTTGCCCTTGACAACTCACCAGTCACACACCTGCACTGTGTGTGGCGTTCAAGGTGTCAATCTTGCTCACATCGTCATTGATACTGATACACAAAGCCTAAAATACAACCATAAACCTAAACTACCGCTTGGGTCCCGTCGCCTGCAGTTGACTGAACTGGAAGCCCACAACGTATTCATTCACTGCTTCTGTTTGACATGCCTGCGTTCCAAGGCCTGAGGAGTGGCTGAGGGGTCTGAGGTGGCCAGTCGTTTGAATCCTGGTCCTGGCATAGCAGCAGAGCACGGGGCAGACCGGTGGATGTCGGACAGGGCTTGTCGCGCTTTTGCCGCTCCAGTGTGTGTGCTTGTGATAACGTCCTTGTTCAGCGAGCAGTGTGATGAGAGGCAGGAAGGCTTGGCGAGATATGTATCGGTGGAAACAATAATCGAAACTCATGCTCTGGAGTTGGTGTGAATAGGCGAGGCCAAAAATCACAAATTGGATGTTGTGAAATTGGAAGAGAAATAAATAAAGAAAGAAAGAAAGAAAAGAATTCAATTACATTAAAAAATACTATGCTGTCTTAACACGTATAACAATTTACCCTGTGCACCTCATTGATGGTAAAAACATCAGCTGTCCTTAGGAAACACCACTCTCTCGCTGTGTTGTCAGACCGTATGAACACTCCTGCGCATTTACACTCAGAGGAAGAATATCAAACACACTGCACGGCAATGTGACGGAGCTCAAAATGGGCGCTTCACGGTCATTTGTCATCACCTAGAACAGAAGACGCCTCCCAATATCCAGCTAGCTATGAATGGTTTTATTTTCATGCCATGTCATTAAAGTCAAATCATACAGGAAGGGTATCCCAGGACTTAGTTTTACGTCGAGAATGGCTAATAACATCTAAGCTATTATGTTTGTACTTATGACTTGGCTGAAAATAACATTTTTTTCTTTTTCTTTTTTTTTTTTTTTGCTGTTTTCTGATAAGCAAGTTGTGCTGAGGTTTAGTGGTAATTTCAGTGAGGGAAACCTTAGGAGCCAATGGCAACAAGCAGTGAGCTGGTCCAGCAGTTGTTTGACTTTGAGATGACAGAGCACACATTTCCAATGCACCCAGTGATCCCATTTAACTGTTAATTTTAATGACCAATCTCCACCAGAGCCACTGTATCTGTTTTGCATTGGCAGGATCCAATGAGGTAAACAAACCTCAGAGGCCCTGTTAGATTTCAAAAACACAATGTTTTTTTACTATACCCATATACTCTGCTGGTGGGACTTTGTGGGCTAATGGTTGTATGAGCAACCAGCTCGACATTTGCACAGTCACTATTCCCCTCAGTCGTAAAATCATTTTAATTAAGTTGAGAATGGTTGGGACCAAAGCGCTACATCCTGAGTCTGGCTTGTGCTCACAGGGGATAATCATGCAGATCAATTCCAGATTTCTTCCTATGTATCTAAATATTTTAAAGGAGCCCATACGTTGGTCAAGAAGCATTGTCAAACTGGGCTATGTTTATTCCTCCTCAACTTGCTAAATATCAACAGATGGCTTAACCATATTTCATACAAACGTGCACATTACTGACATGGGCTGGGTGGGGGGGTGGTGGGGGGGGCGGTTTACCTGACACTGGTCAACTAGTTCTATTAACTCTTTAACAAAATCCCATTAACATTCAGAAATACGGAGCTGAACAACAACTGGAGTTACACAACATCTCCAAGCCACTGGCGAACATCCCTGGTGACATTTTGAAGGGTACTGTCAACAAAGTGGCTGGAGTTGCGTTTTGCCCACATTCCAACACTGCTGGAGAAACTGACTGCGTCCAAGCCGGCACTGGGACAACTTTAGAGCGTAAACAAACCGTGTTGTGTGGAGAGTACGGCATTCCCTCTCAATTATGCAAACGAGAGCAGGTACGAAGCAGTCAGAGCCGGAAATGCAATGTCCTGCGTCGAAAACAACTCCCAGACGCGTTTTCCTTGTGCCGTCAGTCACCACTGGATTTACCGGGAGATTACGGGCCCCCCTTTGACCTCAGAGCTTTGCTCAGCAACAGTTTACTTGCTTTTTTTTTTTAACAGACTTGCCTGAGAGCTCCCTTCTCCTTCAAACTGCACCCAGAACAATGGCTCATTCTCCTGCGCCAGTGCTCCATTACGGGTCCTGTGGCTTGGCAGCGGGGAGGGCCTCCGATTTCAACCACATGTACTCCACTCAAATCAAAAGAGTCAGCCCTGGCAGCGTGGTCTCATAGCTCACAGAAACCCAGAGAGAGAAGGCGGCAAGGCAAGAGACAGGAAGGACGCAGAGAGACAGAGAGAGAGACAGACAGGGAAATGAGAGAGTGGTCCAAGGTCCCCAGAGACCACTATAGAAGTCCCCGGAGACCACCGTAGAAGTCCCCAGAGGCCACCGTAGAAGTCCCCGGAGAACACCGTAGAAGTCCCCGGAGAACACCGTAGAAGTCCCCAGAGACCGCTGGCTGCACCAGCTGGGCTGGACTTGGTGAACTTTCATTTCCAAATCGCTTGAAAATTGGCAAAACAAGAAATGAAACGGCACCAACACAACTGCAAGATCAGAATTACGACATGGCTTTTCAGTGACCCATGCGATGCGGTCTGTAGATAACAACATACGAATGAAATCAAAATGAAAGTTTAGGCTTTAATTCAGAATGGTTACTTCTAGGGTCACTGTTGGGGATGGGGTTATTTTTGGTGAAGACGCTGGGACGGAACACGTGAACCTCAGAGACAGTGGCTTGAAGGCCCATCAGTATTCATTTCATCAACAAAAATAGTGATTTCCTAAAACACTTATTTTTCAGTCACAGTTGACAAGGCATTAACTGACTAAAAAGATCCAGAGATGTTTTTCAACTAAACAAAAAATATTGTTCATTTGGGTTGACTAAAGCAAGACATTTATTTTCCTCTGTGACAATAAGAAGTGTATCAGCAAAGCCTACTCAGCTGGCTCGTGCTCATGGTTTTTCTGGTAAATTGAAACAAGCCTACTCTTGTACAGTGACTGTCTCTCTTCTGTCAAATTATGCATAGGCATATGACTGGTATGGGGATGAGATTATAGCACAACTGTCAAAATACAGGTCATTAATTAACATTGTTATGTTGGTTTATCTTAGTGCATTTGGCAGGATAATATTTTATGCAATAAAAAGGTGTTCCCATTTGCTGATTTGCTACCCACCAAAGTGGTTGGTAAGATAGGCAGTTAAGGACCCACATTTGGCAGGTAAGGATTAATAAGGAAAATAATGTGATTTCACTAGAATGTGACTAAGTTGTAAGGACATTTTTTTGACTAAAATTGCTCACTGTTTTCATCATTTTCAAAATAACTAGACCAAATCATTATTCAAATTACAAAAATTAGACTGAAACTTAAAGATATTTCTCTCAATATGACTAAGTGAAGACTAAATTAAAAAAGATTGCCAAAATTAAACCACACCCCCTCCACAAAGCCCTAGCTAGCTAGCTAGCCGCAAGCCTGCTACATGGTAATAGATGTTCACGTTGCCCTAGTGAACAGAAGAAAGATGTATAGCTTCAACATTTTAGCCAGCTCCAAGCATAATCTGGTAAGCACAGAATTGGCACATCCTGGCATTTTCAGTAAGCCAACATAAGAGGCTGTGTAATGTTTCACTGGAGGCCAATCGTGTCAACAGTGCTCAATCACACGGTTTTGTATTTTTCGTGCTTTTTTTTCAAAATCCAAACGAGTGTAGACAGCCGGTCTGAGAGAAGATGAAAGATTACAAAGGTTGAAACTGTCCAGTTGAGAATGACGACTTCCCTGTTGTCAAGGTTTCCAAACGATTGCCTGGTTGCCTGGCGCTGGGCTGAGTGTTTGCTTGGGAAGATGCCCGTGCATCTGCACCTCGTCGGACGTCGGCTGTCAATGATGCAATTTGAATGTCAAAGATTATCACGATATTAATGTGACAGCCCATACTTGGATGCATTAACCTTCTCCTTAACAGTGGTAAATACATTGAAAACACATTTGAATGTATTTTTGATGAAATTTGGATATGAATATGCCTTTTGAATTAATTGCGCAGATAACTTACTTTGGCTCTGAGATGATTTATCACTCTTTACCCATGTTTCCCTCACTCTCCATTGCGGTGTTGCTTTCACTCGTTTTTCATGCTAGGAAGTATGATGAATGGATGTCACAAGTCTCTGTTTAGAGAGTTGATGTAAACAAAATTGACAGGCTTTATACATAAACAAACACTGCACTTCCATTACTTTCCCCCTGAGAAAACTGTACTTGGGAAGTTAGATCGAAAAATATGAATGTAGGTTTGGAATCACAGCATCCATACATTAAATCAAAAATGAATAAGTGGCTATTTTGTTATCCTGAGTTCCCTCTCTGACATCCCTCTGTCTCGGAGTTCTGTGTGTACTCGGTTAATGGACATTGGCTGTGTTCCTCCCATGCTAATAGTTAGTCAACTGGCACATCTTTATGTATAATTTCCAGTATTTTCTCAGTGGACACTCTGCACTGACGGTCAGCAGGGATGGCGTGTCCATGTCCAGAAAATGTCCATCTGTTTTCACAGACAAAAGTTCAGATTACCTTTGCTTTTTAATGGCCGACGACAGACACTGAACGTTAGCCAATTAGGACTGAGCTTCCATTCTCCACGGATCAGTTTGCCCCCACCCTTAAAGTGTAGACAGAGCTGGCAGATGTTGGAGACTGCCGCGTGAGCTTAGCCATAGTCTTGCAAGAGATGATCCAACGCAACACTCAGCCAGATGGCACTGGGCCTCCGAGGCCCTGGTTTCAATTTGAATTAATTTACTCTCTCTTTACGTCTTTGTATGAGCATGCATTTTTTTATTGGGCTTGCCTCGTCAAAACCAGGAAATAGTAATTTCCATGCACCGCTGTTTCCTACTTCCTCAATCAACCTCAGTTCCATGGAATTCATGAAGGGAGGGAGGCGGGAGTTTGTGCAGCATCCAATCAAATAATTGATCATTGAGGTACATAGATAAGACTGTGCATTCCCGGTGTGATTAGAAGCAAAATGTTTGGGCAGGGCGTGTTTTCCAGGATGCATGCTCTGATCTTTGATTCTCCTTAGCCCGTGGCAGTTGCCATGATTAAACAAATTGGTAAATGAAGATCAATGTCAACTTGAAATTGGTAAATAAATGGGGAAAATGTCTTAACTGTGACGGTGTGACGTTGTTGTCCTACTGCTGCTATCCGCCATTTTAGAAATGTAAAGCTCACGTTTATTATATAACCTAGGTTTTCTCCTGTACGATCAATATTTAACTTGACAAATTAATCTACAGAAACCAACAAAAAGGTTATTGTGATTTTTTTAATGTTTGGGGTACAGTGACGCAATTCCAACATTTTGTGTGCGCTCCAATTGTGTCAACTCTGGTTGCTTAATACACTGTCAGAAACCCTTTGTGTGTATGACAGACTGACTTTCATCTTCCTGTGTTTTCTCGGCTGTAAAATGTTATTTTGTCTTGTGGCTGGGGACTGTCCCCCAGACTTCGCCTGGCAAATCTCCCCCTTTACTCCTTGACTTTTCCATATTTTTCCAAGCAAGCGTGTAATTTCGGGCTGTAAAATTGGCTGCATGTTTGGTTGCATTCCAGTTACACTAGTGAGCAGTAGCCAGCTTTTAGAGACATTGACCACACCTGCACTGTTCTTACCATTCTTGGTAGTTTTTTTAGTTCTATTTGACTGTTTCGCAGATTGATACCACTAAATGTAACCATATTTCAATACTATCAATGTACAATGTTGAGATAACGGGGATGCTGTCTCAAATAGTACACAGGTAAAATTTTTTGACCTGGTTACTGGTTATATTCAATGAAGTGACTCCTTATGCTAACCTGTGTGAAGAGTTAAATTATTTGTAACCTTCAAATGGAACTCTTGCTGAAAATTGTTTGGTTATTTCAGAGTAGAGCAGTTTTGGCCTCGTTTTCACAATCCTCGAGCAACTTACTGATTTTACTATGAGAATTACATTTGCCTGGAGCTACCAGGGAGCTGACACAACCCGAGTGTTACAAAAAATAACAACATTACTAACAATGTTATGTTGTATTAAGTTGTGTTTTTTTCTGGAGCCTTTCTCCATGTGAAGTCACAGCCACTATGCAAACTCCAATGGTTTCAAAAGAGAATTATTCTTCTGGCCAGGCCTTGTGTCGTGTGGTCAGTTGGAGGAGAGTCAAAAACTGGAAGAATCTGAGTAAGGTAATTGGGTTGAGCACTTGGCCTAGCTGGGGTTCATTTTTGGTGTCTGGAATGAAAGCCGTAGAAACACCATGGTGTACACTGGAAGATGTGTAGATGTACAATAACACAACTAAGCACACACACATACCTCATAACACACAATAGTACTGTACTCCCTCTGGTCCTATTTTTAGCCCGGGCGAGGGGGTTAGAAAAAGCCACTGCACATGTCCAAGCATTGAAGGAAAAAAAAAATGTTACTGTCTCAAATTTCGAATTCCTTGCAAAAAATGTTTTCGTCCTGAGTCAAAAATGGAGTTAACCAACATATACAAACAAGTGTAGTAAAAAATACATTTTGGCACTACTGCAAATGCAATGTGCCGACAACAGGGATTTTTGAATTAAAAGAACCCAAATGTAATGATATAGTAAGGTACTGGCTAATCATGCGTAGCGTTAATGTAAAAGCCCCAAAGTAGTCTTTGAAATTGTATTTGTAAAATATCACTGTAGATACAGTAGATAACCAAAATATATATATTTTTTATAATTGACTATATTTCTTGGCCTTGCACTGGTCTTTTATTGTCCCTAGCACACGGTACACCTGTATTATGATTATGCTGCTTATTAAGCTTCCCCCCCCGATACTTTAACGCATTCTTATTTACAACAATAACCAGGGAGCAATTAGGTTACCTTGCTTGCTCTCGGACGAAAAGAAAGCATTTCTCACCTTGGCTTGGATATTAGACAAAGCAATCATTCCTTCACAGACCCATTGCTATAGACCACTGGACTACCCTGTAACACCCTGCTTCTTGATATGGCACACCTGTCAGGTGGATGTACCTGTCAGATGGATGCACCTGTCAGGTGGATGTACCTGGCAGATGGATGCACCTGTCAGGTGGATGTACCTGGCAGATGGATGCACCTGTCAGGTGGATGTACCTGTCAGGTGGATGTACCTGGCAAGTGGATGTACCTGTCAGATGGATGTACCTGTCAGATGGATGTACCTGTCAGGTGGATGTATTGTCTTGGCAAAGGAGAAATGGGATTTTTTATTTCAGCTCATGAAACATGGGACCAGCACCTTACAACTCTTTGCAGTGTTTGTATTTTTGGTCAGTGCATTAACCGAGACTATCGATATACATTTATGGCTTCAAGTCTGTCCTGAAATGTAGCAGAAATGGGTTAATGCCCCGGTAATAATTCTCAGTACAGTAATCTGGAACCAAACATGAGTTTCATTCATCAATGTCAATAGTTAGCCATGGTCTATCAAAGCAAAAATAAATGTATGCAAATGTATGTATAGGAATACTTTAACAAGTATCCTTAAGAAATTTTCAACCCCATTTCCAAAAAAGTTTGGACACTGTGTAAAATGTAAAGAAAGTTTTTTTTGGAAAATACATGTTCACTTTGAATTTAATGCCAGCAACATGTTTTAAAAAAGCTGGGACCGATGCACTAAAAGACCCGGAAAGTTTGTGTAAGGCTAAAAAACTAAACCTAGTGGAATATCCCACAACTAATTAGGTCAATTGGCAACAGGTCAGTAACATGTTTGGGTATTAAAAGATCATTCCAGGGAGGATGGGCCTGTCAGAAGTGAGGATGTGAAGGGGTTCACCACTCTGTGAAACACTGTGTCGGCAAATAGTGATGGCAAAATAACGTATGACAACATAAAATTGCAAATAGTTTGGGGAAGTCATCATCTATAGTACACAATATCATTAAAAGTTTCAGAGAATCTGGAGTAATCTCTATATGCAAGGGACAAGGGCGAAAAAAAGACCTTTGGGCCCTCAGGCGGCACTGCATTAAAAAGAGACATGATTCAGAAGTGGATATGACTGCATGAGCTCAGGAACACCTCTGAAAATCATTGTCTGTGAACACAGTACGTCGCTGCATCCACAAAAAGAAGAAAGAAGAAAGCATACAAAAACAACATCCAGAAACACCAGCACCTTCTCTGCGCCCAAGCTCATTTTAGATGGACTGAGGCAAAGTGGAAAACTGTCCCGTGGCCTGAAGAATCATAATTTGAGATTCTTTCTGGGAATCATCCTTCGGGCTAAAGAGGAGAGGGACCATCCAGCTTAATATCAGTGCACAGTGCAAAAGGCAGCATTGGTGATGTTGTGGGGGTGCATTAGTGCACATGGCATGGGTGACTTGGACTTCTGTGAAGGCACCATTAATGCTGAAATATATATACAGGTTTTGGAGCAACATATGCTCCAAAACCTATTTATATAGACAACATATTTTTCAGGTAAGGCCTTGCTTATTTCAGCAAGACAATGCCAAACCACGTTCTGCACGTATTACAACAACATGGTTCCGTAGTAAAAGAGTCCGGGTGCTAAACTGGCCTGCCTGCAGTCCAGACCTGTCACCCATTGAAAACATTTGTCGCATTATGAAACTAAAAATACGACAACGGAGACCACGAATTGTTGAGCAGCTGAAATCATATCAAGCAAGAATAGGAAAACATTTCACTTAAAAAACTACAGCAATTGGTCTCCTCAGTTCCCAAATACTCACATAGTATTGTTAAAAGAAGAGGTAATGCAACACAGTAATAAACATGCCCCGTCCCAACTTTTTTGAAACATGTTGCTGGCATCAAATTCAAAATGGATGTATTTTTCCAAACATAATAACATTTCTCAGTTTCAACATTTGATATGTTGTCTTTGTACTGTTCTCAATTAAATATAGGGATACATGATTTGCACATCATTGCATTTTGTTTTTATTTGCATTTTACGCAGCGTCCCAACTTTTTTGGAAACGGGGTTGTATATCATGCTCAATTCCTTGACCTTTGGTCAATAACAGCCAGGTTAATTAAACAATGAGAGCCATTACCGTTAGGAAAGTTATAGCCCAATTAACATGGACTCTATCAGTGGCAACCAACACCATTTTAAATGCAGGAACAAAGGATGTTATAGTGTTATTTCCCATTAAGTGTGCCTTCTTACGAAGTCATAAAAACCCTGAAGTTGCCATACTCATCACAAAACATTAAACTCTGCATTAAACCCTCTTGTCTATTATGGAAGAGAATACAGATATATTCCATGCTAGTCATTGTATTTATATTCTCCCTACATTTTCTACCCAATTTTTCCCCCATTTTTCCTATTTTTCTGTTGGAAGGCTGGGTGTGATCTTTGTAATCACTACTGTTTGCAATGAGGAACAGCTTGCCTGTTATTCCAGATGTGTGTTAATCTCTCTTCATCAATAAAACAGAAATATAACTGCTGAGAAGGTACCTAATTAAAATGTGTTTTTCTCAGAAGAGAATTGCCGTGTAGTTTCCATGTTTGTGTGGTGCACTGTGAAGTCCTGGCAACTCATCTTGTTTACTTCAGATTTGAGTCATGAAGACATTTGTTTAAAACACTTTCTACTTCAGGAAGCTGTGTAGCTTTGCTGAGGGTACCTGCTAAATGTCTTTCTCTCAGTTATTTATCTGGATTATGAGGTGTGTTCAACCAGAAACCCTGCATTATCATTCTACCTGATTTATGATTTGAACCAATGTGATTTGTAGTCTTTGTAAACCTTATGTACAGTTTTACAAATGGCAGACTGTAATCTTCAAAAGCAATTGGTTCTGACATACTGTAACAAATTGATTTCTCATCTAGACTTGGGTAACTTTTTCTTTCTATGGACCATGATGGAAAACACTAGCCTGTAGTTTCTAGGTTGGTGCTGGAAAATCTACAGAATACTGCTTTAATATGTGTTACAATGTGATTTTTTTCTTGATGAAAGATTAGTCCAATCCTGGAGCCCTTTATTGGCTGTGAAACTCCTCAATGCAGACGTTTGTTTTACTTGGATCACATTATTTGAGGTGCAAAACATTTTTCTGGTCTGAAATTTCACTGGCAGCGAGCTACATTAACAGTTTTATCCACCGGAGATGTATCTAAATTATAATACCCAAGTATTTTACACTCATAGAAAAAAAAGTGTTTTTAAAATGGTTCTTCGGCTGTCCCCATAGGAGGAACTATTTTTGTTTCCAGATAGAACGCTTATTGGTTCCAGTTATATGGTATATTCCTCCCAGTTTCCATTTAGAACCTTCTGTGGAAAGGGTTTTATCTTTAACAAAAAGGATTGTACCTGAAACAAAAAAGATTCTACCCGGAATCAAAAGGGAACTTGGAACTAAAAAATGTCTACCTGGAACCCCAAAAGGGTTATTGAAAGGATTCCCCTCAGGGACAGACAAAGAATCCTTTAGAAATAGTTTTTCTAAGAGTGTATGTGACAGTTGTCATATTGACACAAATGTATTTTCAGACCACAGATGTCTTGGAGTGCTAGGACTGGGTTAGCTGTCTCAAGTTTAACACAAGACACATCACCGAAGTAATGAACTAAGGATGGCAGGAAATTCAATAAACATTTCAGGTAAGGCCATGTCATTTTGACAAAATATGTATTTTCTTTTCATAGTCACGTTGTTTAATGTCTGATATCTAATCTGTAGTATCTGCTCATCATTGATTGTACTTTTTTTCTTTGTACATACTGTATCAGCGCT
Organism: Esox masquinongy; assembly: GCA_016801175.1. NCBI lineage: Eukaryota > Metazoa > Chordata > Actinopteri > Esociformes > Esocidae > Esox > Esox masquinongy. Next base: position 31,487 of record JACXGI010000149.1, on the reverse strand, counting down.
TGTGCTCACTGGTGTTAATACATTTGACCCAAGAGGTACAAGCAATACCACTTCTTTTTAGGTCGAAGCAGTAAAACCATAAGAAAGCATTTAAAGTGTAGCAGCACTGAGACACTCGTATAAAACCCTTGGCCAGCTGGCAAGAGCAGATTTTATTGGCCTACACCGTATCATAAAATTAAGTGCTGTACTGTATTCTTAAAAATATTTTGGTTAAAACTGAGATGTCCAAATAAATCAAAATAGGTCTTAGTTCTCATTGTGAGGTTATTCATATATTTTATCAAATATATCCATAGTTACAACAATATTTTGATTTCTACAACTGACTAATTGAATTGACACATTGACTGCTGAGTTGTCATAAGTTAGCATAATTCCATCAGTTATCACAAGCTGCTGGTAGACATTTTTGTCTAAACATATTTTTTCTTTTTTATAAGCCCCTTTTCAGCCACAGATCCAGTATTGCTGAGCCGACTGGCTAAACAAATCTCCTTGTGCCCTTGAGCAAGGCATTTAACCTTAATTGCTACTGTAGGTCGCTCTGGATAAGTTCGTCTGCTCAATGACTAAAATGTCAATGTTAAGTAAATCAGTTTTCGTTGAAGCCAACTGGCAACATTTGCCTGACCCTTGTACCAAACTGCAATACAATGCCTGAGAATGTGCTGAGCTACATTCCTGCTATTCTTAGAGGTAAGGTAACATGTGAATGGAAGCATAAATCAAGCCTCTCACAAAACCAATACAAATGTTATGATATATGATATGTAAACAAACATTGTTGTATCTTTGTAAACGTTAACCTTGCTGATATAGTCATGTGCGGTGTACAGTATGGCTCTTGACATGTCACACACGCACGCACGCACGCACGCATGCACCCACATACACATATCAAGGCTATGGTTGAAATGTAGCTAGCAGACTTAAACTTGAACTTTTACTTTAAAGGTTGATTACTGTGCAATGTCCCTGAAATAATTAAAACTAACAAAGTAACTTGGTATTGTCTCCAAAGAAATCAGAGATTTGCCCTACAATAACTTAATTTTGGTGAGTACACACCTATACAGAGCTCAAGATTCAGTTTCTTAGTTCTCAGTTCTCACTCTGCAGAGAGGTGCACGTCGCATACATTACCTTGCCTAAGACTGTAGTTTTCTATTCCCTGTATCTCAGTTCTCCTTTACAGAATTGTGTCGTCCTTTATCGTTTTTATATGCACAAAAATAAGCTGTAGCCAGGTTGCTCTGGATAATAGCATCTGCTAAATGACTGTCACAGTCTTGCGATACAGGGAATAGAAAACTACATTCATAGGTAAGGTAATGTATGGGACATGTACCTCTCTGCAGGGTGAAAATGCCTACTACTATTCGCCCTCACACGTTTGGTGTGGACCGCTTGTCTCCAGATAAACGTCAATAAAAAAGTCCTATCAAATTACTATAGGTAATTATATTAAATTGGATGTTTTTTGGCTTGGGTCAAAATGAGTTTGAGTTAAGAAAATCCCACCTTGCCCGCTACTTTTTATTACTGACTGACTCAATGTATTCAACAACGTAATTGTACTTGGTTGATACAGTTACTAATATTAATTGTCAAGGAGGTGATGTCACACAAATATAGAATTTGCCATAAATTGAGTGCTTGGAATGAGTAACCTAATAGATGTCTGCCAAAGCCTTGAGTTGTGCTACGCTATAGCATTAAACATGCTCCAGTGGACAGGCCCTAGATTCCCTTTTGGTTTCACCTGACAGGAAAACCCTTTTAATTTGGCCCACTAGTATGAAGCCACACACGTAGTTGCCGCCTCAGACAAGCTTGGGAACTTGTGAAGGTGTGGCGGTGTAGCCAAACAAGTCAAAGATCATTGATGCATTTGAAATGGGGACTTGATTAGTACCAGCTTTTAAAACACCAAAAATGTCCTTAATTATGCACCATGTCCAGAGTCCTGTTAGTAAGGCATTAAACAGTAACTATTTGTTTTGCTTACCAATTGTACAATTGCCAGGTCTAATAAAATAGACTAGCAGATGTTGACCAATGTGATGGCTTATTCTGATGAGTCACTACAATGGAACGACCTCTAAGCCTGACTCATCTAAATCAGTCTTTGCGTTGGTCTATGTCTGCATGTCGTTCTATGCACTTAGGCACTATGCCATTGTTTCATTAGGGTTGTACAACTGACTGCCAATTAACAAATTTACCATAATCGTCAGTCATTTCTTAAATTATATTATTTTTAATAATTTATAAAAAAAATGGATTGATATATGCTATCCTTTTTATATCTCTGTCCATGTTGTACATTCTTTGTACCATTTATAGATTTAGAGAAAATAGTCCAATTAGTTAAAATATAAAACATCTTAGTAACACAGATTTTATTTTTAGTGTAGGGATTTTGTAAGGTGTCTTTGCTAAAACCACCACTGAGGTGGACAATGTTAATGTCAGCAGATTATCGCTAATGTAGTCTAGATGACTTGTCTTCACTTGATTTGAGTTTGTTCTGGTACTGACAAACAGTCGTGCTGCAGTTGCTTCCTCCTTGTCCTTGACCATGAGAAAGAACACATGCTAGCAACTCTAAATTTACCTACTAGCAGTATTCATTTCAAACTCACTGCTGTGAATTGGTAGGAAGCGGGTGCATTTGATAAAGATGAGTGCAGCAATGCCACGGCAGACCTTTTTCAGTTTGACTTTGAGAAAATACCTAGCTATGCAATTAATTGAATTAAAAGGACACAAAAAAGTAAATGATTTTTTAAATGTCCCCGACCAAATGAAAAGTGAAAAATAATATGTGCCTATCAACTGTGTCAAAACGACTGAAAGACAAACAGTTGTAAAATGCAAGAGCCTTCACCATAACATCTGGCCGTCTCACAATCCAGTCGTTGTTGTTTTTTTCCGAAGGGCTGGAACCAACACACTTTCAGCCAGGGTGATTTGCTTGGTCGATGCACTGGGGCACTATTATGTCCAAGACAAGTACAAGTACAGCTGGCTAGTCAAAATCCACATGTTTCCTGTTGACATGTCTGAAGAGGTTGTGGTAAATCTGATAGAGATTTCCATACAGACATATGTTGCACTTTCTTTTATACTGTCCTCGTTCGATTTACCTTGCCACATCACATAACTTGCAGCCTTTGCCAAGAAGAAAGATAGAATATTAATGGTTGAACATGTATGTTCTTTTAGTCTCTCTGGTCTTGTGAAATGTGAGAGACAGATGATATACTAATCCAGCCATAAACACTGTGGCACTCTAATACATATCCTAGTGTAGGTCTGTCAATGTTCCTTAAATAAGGAATTAACCAGGAAGAGACAATTTCATAAAGTGAAGACAGCTTTACACTGTAATGCTGTTCTTTATGTTCACTGTAAACCCTTACCAATAGTTTCCCAGTTCCCAGCGCCAAGCTGCATTGCCTTTTGAGGTGGTTGAACGAAAAGAATTGTCTAATGGTTAATAGAAACCCGGTGCTTCGAATCCTGAATGCTGATTGGCTGATAGCCGACATCACATAACTTATGCTGCTCTAATTTAGATTACAGCAATAAGGTCTCTCAGGGGTTTGTGGTATATTGCTATATTGGCCATATACTACACCCCCTCATGATGTATTCATAAGAATGGGCTAATGGTTCGTTCTTGATATGCATTCTGCTATACTGTGTCTTGTGATTCAGATTTAGAAAACTTTAATGTCCAATTCCGAGTGAAACAATGCCAAAATAACATAAAAGCAACAAATATTTCCAAGACAATTGACAAGATAAGTGCACATTTTAAACATTTTCTATGAAAAGGCTGGGTCAACATGCATGTGAAGTGCAATTGCACAAATGCTTCTTAGTCACAAATTTTGTTAATCTGTAATACTGAATTTGGCATTAAATTATTTCCGGATCCGTATGTTTTACTTTTTTGTTTACCTTTTAGTGTTGCATGAGTGAGAGAAGCTTGTATTATTTCTGAAAATACTGTATACTGTATATCAGATAAAATGTTAATTTGGCCTCTGCATGATACAGTGTGTACGGCTAAGAAGTTTGGACAGACGCTGAACAAGTTCCTAGTGGATAATTGCAATGCTATTTCCATAAAAGAGAGACATTTCTCAAGGCTGGAATTATATTTTTAAAGGACACTACCGAAATAATACGGTAAAGTACCCCTCAAAACATCTATACCCGTTAATTAGATTTTTCCCTCTGGCAAGTAAATGACAATGTGACAGAATGGAAGAAAATCACATTTACAGAATAAACATCCCACTGATCCTCTACAAAATAACATCCACCAACATTATAATCTGGACCATGAACAGAAAATGGATCCAAAAGCAATTTTACTGTATACTGTATGCAGTCTGGGACAGACTGTTGAAAGGGTGTCTTCATTTTTCAGTAATATTTTTTTTCAGAATCAGTCATTCATTCAAATTGTTTTATAAAGCATTTTTACAGCAGCATTTGCAACAAAGTGCTTTTACAGAGCAAGCAAAAACAGAGTTGATGCACAGTGGCTAGGAAAAACTCCCTAGTAGGGTTGAAACTTAGGAACAAATCTAGAGTGGGACCAGCCTGAGAGGGGTGGCCAGTCCTCCTCTGGCTGTGCCCGGTGAAGATTATAAGAGTACAAGACATTTTGGGCCACCTCACTGGTTGGCCTAGCTAATTACACATTGGTAACATCAACTTGTGACTGGTTCTTTTTTTATTGTTTTAGATATACAGTATGTTCAAGCAATGGCTAGGTTGTTTCTTCCCCTACAGACCACTTAATTTAGGAGAATAAATGATAGAAATATAGCTGAAAACAAGCGATCAAACGTCAGAAATGACTGCAGGGCAACAAAAATGCACATAATTCACCAAAAGATCCTATAACAAAGATAAATGATAGACCTCATTCATTTTTTCTTTTTCAGTGATAACTATCAGTTGAATTGGAAACCAGTGACTATTGAGTCAATTTCTACTTGGGCTACCAATCATTCCATGGTTGTAGAGAAAATATCTCGGTTGTATGGTTTGGACCGATTTTGTGCTTAATGTGCTCTCAGTTTTTGACATTTCTGACTGATGAACGTCCTGGATATTCTGTTTCCTTTAATTAGGAAATGAAGTTCCATCACATTTAATGCAAAGCATGTAAGGGGCACTCGGTGTTATCTTTGGATTCTTGCCTCAAGTTCAATCTATAACGCTATTGTGGTTCTTTCTGTTATCAGCAAGCTAACCAAAGTCATTATTACTCATATGTCAGCAGTTCAAATCCCCCAACAAGCCTCAGATCATTAAGCATATCAGATATTTCAGTAACACATACACTTTACATTCAGTATGTACATTTGCTAATGGTAATGTTATCCCTCGATAGACCCCAAATGGAATATCTTAAGTAGCATTGAATGTTTTGTTTTCGTTTTGTTTTGATCATCTTAGAAAGCCCACCAAAGTAGCGAGTAGTATTGGAAACTCCTATGAAAACACAATTTGTCATTTGACTTCACAGCTCATTTTAAGAAAGCCACAATGTTTTAGACACCCAGCGCCTTATTTATTTATTTGGGCAGATAATATTTCGATATATAATTTAATATTTATCTCGTAAGTATCTGTGTTTATGGACAAATGTCTTTTGTTGCTCGCAACCAAATAAATCTCTGGCAGTAACATATAGTTGTAGCTAAGCTAGAAAACACTAGACTGAGTTTTATAAATACCCTTTGGAACCACAGACCTCTAAGAAATGCTGTTTTGCTTCACTTGTTGGTGCAAATGAAAAAGTACCTCTGCCATTTGTTTCATGTCAAATGGATCCAGTGGAATTAAAATTAAATCAGGTACCAAGGTAACCATTTATTTGGGGGCGTGGTGACGGCCTCAAATGAAAACCCAATAATAAAATGGAGATAGATATTTCAAAAAAGATATCTTCTTAACCCACAAGACTGCTCTGTGGCCGTCACATTTCTTTAGATGGGTTGTTTCAAAGTCCACCAGCACAGACACATCCTGTATTTATTATCTGATTGCAGGTAACCAGGAGCCAAGTATTAGAAACCATGTGTGGTGAACTCAAAGCTAGAAATACGCTTAACAAGAAAAATTAATAAGAACAGTGAAAAGTACTGGGTCTTGATGGCTTTTCCTCTCATATATCTACTTCCCCTTAACATGGCAACGTCCCAGTAAAGAACGCCAAATGCATGATACGCATTCCTGGGTACCCCACTGACTTCCATTCAGCTTTAACACAGGATTGCATGAAAGGGACATGAAGTTATTTGGACCGGCCATGGCTAGGTCATACAAAAATAAAGAACTCTCCTCCCTTAGCCTAAACATGGCTACGTTGTATCAGCACAAACATACACAATGAGAACTTGGAATGATTACACCATTTCAATCAGTCTTTGTAGTCATAACATAAATGGAGTTTCTTCCGGGAACAGGACTACGCCGGACTGCCTGGCGGAGGTGCTGATAGCTGGAGTGGATGACGGGAAATTATCACGCGCCTGGAAGCAGTGAGAGGCCAATTAAAAATATGGCTAACATTTTAATTAATATTGAGAAGGAATGTTTCTGTCTCATCAATTTCTTATTTGCAGCTTCCTCCCACCCTCTTCTAATTGGAAGACAATGCCAGGATTGTGTACACTGCTGAGCCAAGTTCCTAACAGATGATTGGAATCCCCGGTATGGATTTATTGAAACAGAGTCGCTCTGTAATCTTTGCGCACGGTTTGCTTTTTCAGCCTATGACAGTTCTCAAGACAGTTCCCAACATGTCTGACATTCTAGTTCAACCCGTTGCCCCCAACATGCGTGTGAATATGACATCTAGCCGAAAACAACAGTGTAAGAGACGGGCACTGCTGTTTCACGAGTCGCGTTTCATGCGATTCCAAGGGGCCAGCCTTTTTGTGAAAACCTCCCCGCTGAGGTTTGAGTAAATGTTAGCAATCACTCAGGACTTGTTGCAACGTTATGTGCCCAACGCACAACATGAGCAGTACGCTACGTCAGGCATAGTGTATGTGTCAATGTAGCGTGTGTGAACAGGTGAAATATTGTTGAACTTAGTTTGTAAGTGTTCTTCACATGGGTTGTGGCTGCAGCACTTCTTTTTAACACGCTCTCATCGGCCACCTCGCACACTCATGGTTTTGACCTTGAGTAAAGAGTAAAGCCTCTAAACCAATGAAAAGTTGCCAGTCTACCAAGGGAGGATCCTCCCTTTACAGAAACAACAAGCCTCTGGTGCAAGTCTTGTTCAAATTACTGAAGAAAACACAACCGAATCATCTTCCCTCCATTGTTTGATGCTCAAGAAGAAAATATATGTCCCGGAGCACACATGACTCAGTAGGACATAACTTGGTGGCAACTGCTAATGCAAAACGTTGTTACTGTAGCTGGCAAGCTGCCAAGGGCAACGCAGGCAACCAGAGCACTGCTTCCTGCTATTGAGTTCGGATTTGTTGTTGTTACTCTAATAACAATAGCTTGGCTGAAAGCCGAAAGAAGGTTCATAAAATGTACACAAGACTCGATAGAATGTCTCACCCGTGTGCCACCCAAAGGTCGCCTCAAACCAAACTTAATTAAAAAAACAACCAACTTACTGACACGTACTTGAATAAAATGGAGTGCTAACAGGATCATTTAGTTCAGTGTAATAGATTATGATTTAAACTTATGGAATGGAAATGACAATGAGGAACGTACTCCAATTCCAACTGTAAAAGCATTGAATACAATGGCTAATCATAAAAAAAATGGTTTTGCCACTAAGCATGTATTACATGATACTAATGTTATACATATACAGTTTACAAAAAACATAGCGCACATAATGCACATTTACCAGAAAAGAGGGAGACATGGATCTTCGACTGGACCTTCAACATACTAATAACAAATCTAGCACCAGCCAAGAACAACAGCACAGGTCTGAGCCGTGTGTTAAGAAATACTGCATAGAACCTTCATCCCTAGATGAACCAAAACGATGTTTACTTTATCTTTAAAGGACTGCATCTCAGCCATATAATGTACTAACACCCATGTAAAGCAATTTTCAGTTATCTGGCAGCCATATGTGGGATCTGCAAAACTTCGTCTTCTGATTTAATGAAAGTTTTGACTTGCTCTGAACCAATTTAAGACACTGTTGCCAGTTATTAACCGATAGAGCGTATACTGTACATCTGTGCATTGCTGTAGATCAGTTGTGCTTTTGAATGAGATCCATGTTCTCGCACACGACTGTTGAACAGCTCTCGGTCGGTATGCCGTTTCACCGCATGCAACATGATGTTATTTTATTGCCCTGCCCAACTCTTCACTTGTTCAGGCTTATCTTGACAAATACATCATTGCAGATAATAATGTGAGTTGTAATTGTTAGCCAGGCCACGGTCGGCCCGGTTCGCAAACAGTCAGGTGCAGTCAAAATGGAGGTACAGCTGGAACTGGGGCTACATGGCCATTGGCTTAAATGCATGGGTGTTAGACCGGCAAGTATGGAGTTAATGTTCTGGCGGAGCAACCATAGACACACACACACACACACACACACATCCTGCTATTTATCGTATCTTTGTTTAAAATGATAGCCCCACTCTTTACTTCACAAGGGACCCTGTTATGCCACAAGCTTCTGCTCTTACCTTTGATTTACAACGCCACCCCCATGTGACCTAGCCCTTTGACCCCCCCGGCCGTAAATTCAGCCCGTGCTTCAGGTATCCCGGGCTTACCATCCGGCGGGACCCGTTAAGCCCTTATCCTCGGCCGAGTTTGGACGCTCATGGCATCGGTGCGTCGTGTAGATTTGTGAGCTTACGGTTGAGCTTGGCAGGCGTCCGGCGTCACAGAGTGCCATGGAGGCTTTGTGGTCTGCTTGAATGTCTTAGACATGAATACGTAGGGTCATGGACGATAGACTGGAGCCTGGGTGGGTTGGTGGATGGACGGGCGGGTGAGTGGGTGGGTCGATGGTTAGACTGATCTGCGGGTGGGTGGATGGGTGGGATTGGTGGGTTGGTGGATGGACGGGCGGGTGAGTGGGTGGGTCGATGGTTAGACTGATCTGCGGGTGGGTGGATGGGTGGG
>JACXGI010000149.1:0-22219 GCA_016801175.1 Esox masquinongy | reverse complement strand
TGGGTGGATGGGTGGGTGGTTAGGATGTGTGGGGAGATGGGTGAGGGGTTGGGTGGGTAGATGGGTGGGTGAGTGGGTGGATGGATGGGTGGTTAGATGGGTGAGTGGCTGAGTGGATGGGTGTGTGAGTGGGCATATGGATGGGTGGGTTGGTTGGTTGGATGGATCTGTGGGTGGATGTATGGATCTGTGGGTGTGTGGATGGGTGGGTAAAAGGGTGAATGGTTGGGTGGAAGGGTGAGTGGGCATATGGATGGTTGGGTGGGTGTGTGGATGGATCTGTGGGTGGGTGGGTGGATCTGTGGGTGAGTGGTTAGGTGGATGGGTGGGTGAGTTGGCGGTTGGTTGGTTGGATGGGTGGGTGGGTGTGTGGATGGTTCTGTGGGTGGATGGGTGGATCTGTGGGTGGGTGGTTAGGTGGATGGGTGGGTGAGTTGGCGGATGGATGGTTGGGTGGGTGTGTGGATGGATCTCCGGGTGGGTGGATGCATCAGGGTGGGATTATGTGACACAACTGTGGTGGTGTTTTATTTAAACACAGTGTTCGAAAGGCATCATAGATTGCATCTAGGTTTTTTTTTATGACTATTGGTATGATTAAACAATGGTGTTAAGAGCTTTTCCTGACCATGTAAACACATTTAGCCTAGCAATAGCTTTTAAATGAAGCTGACTCAATTGAAAGCAGCTCTCTCGTGCTAAGATATATTACTGTAAGATCTTGTCGTCAGTCCCGCCGACCAAACAGCAGTCACGCCATCTTGGGGCCTGCTCTACCAGAAACCTTCAGAAACCTCCAGGGCTGGCCCATGCCCAGAACCCATGATCTTATCCTGGGAATTCTGGATCTGGCTGTGTGGATAGGGTGGGAGCCTTCTGCTGCTTGGGTCCTACAGGGTAACCTCAGCCAGACTCTATTCTGGAACCTTCTCAACAGTCACCGTTCGGAACCCTCTTCAGGACAGGAATACCCCCAAGGACACAAAAATAAAACATCAAATAAAACAAGGACAGGAGAAGACTCCGTGCCTTGCTACATATCGCCCCATTGAAATGTGACTGTTAACAGGCGCGGACCCCTCCCCTCAAACTCTGAACTACAGTTTCCACAGCCCTTCATCCTGTGCGAGGCAACTTCTTTTCCACATTCAGCAGAAGTTCAGCTCAATTCTGGAAAAAGACAGGGCTCGTTCTCTTTCAGGCGCAACATACAAATTCCTGCCAACGTGCCACAGGCTAAGAGGGCAACGTAACGATTTATGCTCCGCTTAAGTGATTTAAAAGTCCTTTAAAATATTTTACTGGTCTACTTATACTATGGGGTATAAATATATGGATGGGAGGAGACGACATGGTCTAATGGCACTGCTCGCCAGTTCCTACTCCAGGATACGCACCATTTATTTGTACTTTAGGTGTGCAATTATGAATAGTAGATGTGGATGAGGTAATATCAAATTGAATGATTTAGGATAAGGTAATTCACAAATTGCAGATATGGGAATTGCACTCAAGGTAGGGCTAAGAGTTGAGCATTTTCTTGGCCCTGGAGGAAGTAATGAAAAGGGGAGAGAATTGGATCAGTTGAGCTAACGTTGAGCTAACGTTGATATAGTCTTTCAAGAACTCATAGCCACTGCTGGAAACGTCTCCTCTACCCAGCACACTACCACACACTTTGGCAAACATTCATACATATTCCATGTTAATGTTGGGTTCATTTCAAGTCATTTTCGCAATTCATTTGTTCACACTTTTATTTCGGTGCTCTTATTGCTTTTTGAGATGTTGATAAAATAATGTGTCCATAAGCAAACGTGTAACCAAACCAAGGACAGACTCAAAGTAGACCATCAGTCAGAACTAAACGGATAAAATTACTGTTCGCTCAGAATTAGAATATGAAAATTATAGCATATGATGATGGATCCTGAACAGTAAATGCTATTTGTTTTTCTAGACGATGTTACACTGTAAAAAAAAAAAAAAGATCCTAATCATTTCAAACCTTGATCTCGTTTGGTTTGGAAAAAAAAGCTATAACCATAATATTTTGACACATGCCTACATTAAATAGAATTTAACTATAAATAAATACATTTGTTCAGGGTAATAGATTTGGAGTTTGGACTTGTGGAATGGAAATTACGATGAGGAACAAAATCCAAAACCAAGTGTAAAAGCCCTGTAATAAAAGATCCCCCACCAGAACAGCATTGCACCCTTTTACTGTGCTGTAACTTTGCCAATGATGCATTTTAACAACGCTAGATGGCAGCAATGTACACCAATAGGCATTGCATTAAACAACTGGAAAAACAGATAGCTTTGCAGAGACGCACACAGAGAAGGAGAGAGTGAGAGAGACTCATAAAAAAACATGCAAGTCATAAAAAAACATGTTTCTGTGACTGAAGTACTGTGGCGTTTGGCCGTTTCTTAGCTGTGAGGAAACTGGTCCACTGCGTTACCTGTCTGCTCTACTACATGTCAATATTTCTATAAAACTAACTTCCTGCCCAGGACAAAGGAGAAACTCTAGGAATTCGGCCAAAGGAAGGAAAGAGAAAAAAAAAGTCACGTCAGGAACGGGGCTTTGCTTCTATCCTTTACACGCTGAAGTGATGTTTTGAATGGAAACACCCAGGAGTGATAAGGTGGGACGTCACGTCTGGCTTCCATCACGGCCCCAGCCTCCTGTATGTTATGGCCTTGGCTGGCTGGTGTGGAGGCTGTAGCAGGGACTTGGCCGAGGCTGCATCCACACTCACTCCCCACTGAATCAGTGCCATTGGAATTTGAGGTCACTCTCCTGAAGGATGGACGAGAAATACGGTGCACATTGAGAGGGGGCGGGGGGTTTGAAAGGGCATAAATCTAAGCTGGATAGAGTAAGTAATGCCTGTAGACAGTTAGGAAAACCAGAGTACGTCAATTAAAAAGGAACTTGCTCGCAGCAGGAACAAAACTAAGGAAAACATTTCCATTGACCGAAGCCTGAGTTATTTTGTTTTGTTTTTTGTTGGCCTTGATTCTAATAAAGGGAGAATCACAATTATGTATTAACTTGAAGAGGAGGTCCAGGGGGTATGTCCACAAATATCTCAGCTGATCCCCCAGAGGCACAATTCATTTCGAATACTTTTTATAGCTTTCAATAAAACACACTTTCAAATATGTTATTTTTCTTTGTCTCTTACTCCAGATTTTATCCTCAGAGCATTTGAGCCAAGGCCTGTACCATTTTGTTTTCCATTTTAAATAAGATCTTACACGTTATTGTTTATTTTCAAGGCAACTCAATAATCTGTGGACTCCCTTCACTTTTGCATTTAGTTGTTATTTGTTGTTCAGTGTGAATAGCACATATAGTAAAATACCCAACTGCTGTCTTTCTTGGGGAATGTACGCAATCGTCTTTTAGGATGACAAAACTAAATTACTGTGATTCATAGTTGTCAAATACTCTTCCTCTCGCCCCTCATTTCTTTGTTTAGACAGACAGGTAAGCTGAGAAGTGGCAGGGTATTTTTCATGGAGTAGTTGACCTTTGACCTTTGTAGTTGACCCAGGTTTTCAGGTCAACACTCATAGTTCACATTTGGTATTTGTTGACCACATGTTGACAACAAGAATGGATTAGCAGCTGGACGACCTGCCAATCCATCAGAACTTCTGCTTCTGCTTGTTGTGTATAATAATACCAAATGAACTGTTAGCAGATCTTCACAGCTTCCAACTTAATTGGAGTTAGTAGCAAGGAATGTTAAGCTAAATGTTTCTCCTTCACACTGACACACTTAGCCGGAGAAGATACTGTTTTACTTTATGGCATAAAAAATGAACTGAACTTTGTTTTAACTGTACTCTAAACATTGAAAAAGGATTTGCTAATACAGAATGTATTGGCTGCCTGGTCGTTTCGAACAATAAACACCTTCAATTCATCCCATCCATGATTTAGGCACCGCTCAACTTTTCTATACCAAGATGACTCCTCAACATCAATGTCAACCACGCCCGCTAAACCAAATTCATATCAATTACGGGAATTGTATTTTACATGAGAGCTGTGTTTCATGAGCGTCCACACACCTGTCCAGATACATCACTGCAGTTAACGCTTCCAGCTGCTTAGCAGCGCCGTGTCAACTTCAAGGCTTCCTTTGACTTCAAACATTGTCAATATACCCTGAATAATGGCCTGTAGATGTAGGTGTAGTGAAAAAGTTGGCTATCAAACTGTCATTTATCTTTTTTTTTTTTACTTCCTTTGAACACTTTGTAAATCTGATTCATGGTTTGTTTAGTCTCCATAAGCGGCAATACCTCAAACTGACAAGGTACAAGACTTAAATGTACAAGCAGTGATTCTGTGTATGTGTTCTGAAAGGCATCAAGTCAAGTAATCATCTACTCTGTTTATTCATATTTTCTATCTTTATTTCTATTCAAGGCAAAAAAAAGTAATTGATAATTAAAGTATGTTCAGCGAGATCTGTGTTTCACAATGTGCCATTTGATTGGTTGTCTTGCTCACAGAGCTCCCGAATAAATCATTCCCCTTTATCTCAGCGTCTGAAAGAGGTAAGAGTGATGGAGCTCTGCATGGCATGGTTATATCGCAGGTTGATTTGTTTTTTCAGGTCTGTGCGGTCATGAGGCAATGCATTATATGAGGGCTTTCCAAATGCAGTCCAGTGGTTACAGAGCTTCTCTTTTATCTGCAGAAAGGCTTACATCACTTAGCCCGGCGTGTGATTATTCATGTATGATTTGTGACGCGACGAGCACGCGGTGAGAACTGAGTGATGTACCGTGCGATGCAAAAAAAATAAGTTTTTAAACATTCTCACTCGGGTAATGTGCGTGATGATAGTAGTAGCAGTAACAGTAGTACTGAACAATAATAACGTATACATGCTTTTCAATAAAAACAACGTCTCAATGTTGCTGTGAAAGTAAATCCAAATGTAGCAATCTTCCCATTCATAGTTGATGGTGTTCCACAGCTTCAGATGTCTGCTGGTAAATGTAGTTCACACATAGGGCCGTAGCAACAGGAAGTGGATCCTCAACCTTGATATGACCATGTTGAGGTTAAGCGTTCATCTTTAACCTTTTGCAAAACCGTGCTGCTATTTCATTGTCTAGAGGTGAACCTGCAAGATACATCATAATGTACACGGCAATTAAACACACATAAACTGTTAGAGAAAACGATATCACTGCCCAGTAACAAAGCTCAATTTTCGTCCAAGGTTGTAGAATAATGTATCATTGCTGTTAAGAATATGTTTCAGTCTCTTTGGTTTTAAAGAGCACAATGAACTACATGTTCCATGAGCCTTGAGGTATTATCCGTCATAGAGTAGATTTGTCACATGAGCCATCACGTGGTCGCTAACTGGTCATGCCCCCATGTGGCACGGACTAGTTTTTATTCCAAATGCATGGACTAGTTTGCATGAAGTAGTTTGTATGTCCACTAACTTTGACACCTAGTTTAGACATTGGCTCAAATTTGGGGTCTTCTATGATTTCTGTTTAGAAAATGAACGAGGTGTATTTTTCCCTGCTTCCATTGACGTGTGGAACCTTGGCCCGGTCGATCCCATCTCCTAGAAATCTTACAATGCGAAAAATCTATGTTTAGGAACTCTGTGAATCAGGTCTGTGATGATTCAGCTAGCTAGCCAAGGCAAATAGACCTGCAGTCAACAGCCTGCCCAGTGACTCAAACCAGAACCTAACACTGTGGTATGATTCTCTTCATATTTCCGTTTGAGACTTCAGCCATCGCGATAGTTTGTGCAACACTCTAAATATACTGTATAATACATACATTCTGGCCCAAACAATCTGGATCTGGGACCAATCGGATGGAACCCATCTCTTTCTGGAACCAAGTAGATGGTTCAATATTGTTTTGCGATTAGAGTGTTCTCAGAAAGGTGTATATACCCAGATGTCTTGGGGAGAAAAATACTTATTTTCACTTTGTCCTTATGGGGTAGTGTGCGTAGATTGACGGCAATGTTTTTTTTTATCAATTATAAATAAAGTCTACAACATAAAAAACTGTGCAGAAATTGAAGGGGTCTCAACAGTTTCCGAAGGCACAGTATATACAGCCTATACAAATAATCCCTTTAGATTATGATCTGATGAGAAGAAAATAATGGATAATTGTGGAATCTGTCAACAAGGGCATTCAGACACATACTAAGGGTTTGAAAATTTTACAAAAATGTGTGAATTCCAATTCAATTCCAGTTTATTCAGGAAGCACACTGAAATTCCAATTCCAATGAAGCAAACATTTGAATTGAAATTTTTGTGTGTTTTAACTGGAATTTTAATGGGATTAACCCCAACCCTGTTCCCAACTTAATCCAGAGATATTTGAGAAAGGAGTACACTGGAATCTCTTTTGAAAATGTATGCCGGAATGTTTTTGTTTTCAAAAAGAAATATTATATTACAAAGAAAAAGTTACATATTTCAGACCTCCGCAAAAATATCTTCCTGTATTCCTGTAATTGCACGGCACTGCCCACTGACACGAGAACCTCACCAACCAAGATTGCAATCTCCCCAAAAGTTTATCTCTATCCTGCAGGAGGCCTGATTAGAGATGGATGCTATTTGACTTTTCCAGTCTCAGGGTTGAGGTCAGTGAAAACTGAAGCCAAAGGCAAAAGGTTTCCATCTTGATTATCTTTGTGCTGAGGCAATGGATTTGATGTGTGTTTACCAATAAATCCCATTGCTTCTTTGTTGTCGCTTCCAACAGAAAGACGTTTCTGCCACCACACAAATTTGGAGCTACTCAAGTAACTCGCAGCGTAGCATCGTGCTGAGCCTAGCTCTACCCAGGCCAACGCGCTCATGGGAAAATGTCAAACTCTTGTGCAGATCTTACCTTCCTTCATTGCTGTGTGCATAACGGTGGTTTGCAGTGAGGAATGTGTGTGTCTAAAAGAAAAAGTGCTATTACATGCAAATGCTCCCTTAGCTACCTTTTTGCTAGCCAACTCTGGGGAGGAGAAAGCTAGTGGTTGGGGATGGGATTATGGAGATTTCTTTTTCTGGGCCCAAGAATGTGTCTCACTTACGCAGACACTCTGGTCCATATACGGATCAGTCTAGCATTGGAAGAACACATGTATGCCAAACTCCTAACTTTTACTTAGGCACTTTTCACCAGGACCAGTCAGCAGCAAATTGCCTTCTATGTACAGAAAAGCACTTTCTCAGACCTATTCAAGGAGGAAAACACGCTCCTTGATCATTTACACTCTGCATGGAAAATCCCACTCATCCACCCACGGGTAATCAGAAGCGCAATACAAAGGACAGCAAGGCTTCTTAGGAAGAGTACCAACATTAGGGCCTACGTAGACACAACTTCAGCCTGTGAGGGATATGCCATGCTGGCACTGGAGGCATAAATACAGACCCACTAGGCCTTGAAGAACACGAGCCCCCCCAACAATGCGTTGGGCCTCTGCCTTTATTTACTATCTCAGACGTACACTTAAAAAAACTATAAATAATAAAAAAAACGATAAAAACTATAAATAAACCATACAAAATATTCAACTAAATGAAGAATTTCTTATTTTCTTTGTTATTTTTTTCATATACAGATTTGCAGTGATGATTGCTGGGTAATATGTATGTTGTTGTCCAATTTCAAGTCCAGAGGCAGGCCATCAGGGACAGCAAGACCTCTGCAGTGATGTCAGAATCAGAAAATTATATTTTTATAATTTATTTTAATATATTTTAGTGAATGCTATGTGTATTTTACAAAGTTCTTTCCCATCAGTCTGTTAACAACATTTCATTGCTATTCTCTCCCTCAGTTGCGCGGCTTCCAGTGCATCTCACATAAATCAGAGCTTTTTATCCAGTCAGATTTTTCACCTGTGCTGTCTCCGGGTGAAAAATCTACCCTGAGGCCTTCAGAATTTTGAGAATTGCTCCAGAATTTGCTGTTGAAGCAAATGGGGATGATGTTTTTGATTGGTTAAAGAATATGACAATCAGATTTCGAGTTTGCCATGTTGGGCGTATTCTTTGACACGCTGGAGTTTTCTAGCTTGCCTAACTGCCTAGGCGCCTATGTTCACATTTTTGTCTTGCATGGTGGGCCAGTTAGCTAACTGAAGTAAAACAGGCTATCACGTAATGTAGCAACATCTAAGGTTTGTTTAAACTTTCTTTCATGACGTTTAGAATTTTTGTTTAGATTTTTACTTAGCCCTGTTGTGTTTTAATGCACAATGGGTGAATGAGCAGAATAAATGGATTTGTTGGTGGATTGAGTGGCAAAGCCTTTTTCGAGAAGGACCTTTCAAGAAAAGCTGGAAATTGCGAGGAAGGGTCGACCAACCCCCCCAGCTAGCAGACCTGTCCCAGTCCAGGAAAGGATTTATGCGGCACTTTCAATCGAGCAACTACGAAAAGTACATCTGGCTTACAAAAGGTACCTGGCTTACAGCGTCAAAGGAACATTGCTGTTGTGAGTGTCGTATTGTTTCTTTGGTAAAGACATTGATTTGGGCTGTGTGATGTCTATTTGTGATGCCGCATTCTGTCATACTGCGAAATAGAATGTCAACGTCAACACCTACTATTTATGGGCCCTTTGACTTTGCCAGCCACTGGCGTAAGGTAGTTACAATGGGCCCCAGTGCACGCTATTATGATGGGCCCCACTGTATGCTAGTTGCTAGGGCACACACACACACACACACACACACACACACAGTTAGGCATATACAGCTCCGGAAAAAAATAAGAGACCACTGCACTTTTTTTTTCCTTTCCAAAAAAGTTGAAAAGTAAAGTTTTGAGTGAGGAACAGAAGCGTTCAATTTGCAGTGGTCTCTTAATTTTAACCCTTCTGTTCCTCACTCAAAACCTTCCTTTTCGACTTTTTTGGAAAGGAAAGAAAAAGGTGCAGTGGTCTCTTAATTTTTTCCGGAGCTGTATCTATATTACAATTGAATAAGTTGAGTATTTTATTGGGAAGGTAGAGATGTCAAAGAGAAACATGAATACACGAGTAACCATGAGAAACCGTAATAGTGGTTGGCTAGTGGTGCAATAGGACCCGTCATAATAGCGTGTATAATCACAGCATCTGCTGCCCCAGACTTTACCCTCGCTCCCTCTGTCAGTGGTTGGGTGATTGTTTCAATGTAATGCGCTCGGCAATAGACTTTCTCAAAGCTTAATCTGTAAACACCTGTTCAGTGGATTGTATCACGGACGGTCAAAGAGCTGTGAATCCAAATTGGTGTGTCACACTCACATTTATTCTCTTAATACAATAACCGTAATGTTATGAGGTCAAGTTCAAGTTTAAAGTTTATTTATCAAATGTACCAAATAACATAGCGACATTCTGCACAATGAAATTCTTGAGACATGGCAACCGCCATCTACATAGTAAGAATTAAGAAAAATATATAAAGGAAAATATATAGCAAAAACAAAAACGGTAATATACATAACACTGTAAAACTACAGCAATTTAACTGTAAAAACTGTACTGTAAACTAGCAGCCAATGGGTAGTAGCATTGAATATTATACATATGGCAAGTATGGCAATAATATACAAAATGCACAATATGGGTAGAAGTATTGAATATTATAGATACAAATCAGTGTAATATGCTTATGAATGGCACAAGACCGTTGATGATGTACAGGAGGGATTATGTATGATTATAATGTGTGATGTTAATAATAACAATGTTAAAAATAATTTAAGCCTATATGCCAAAATCAGATCTGCCCACCAAACTAGAATGTGATAATTGTATTTCTATATTTTAAAATCTATTTTTTCTGGCATTTCTCTAATCTATGTGACAGGAAGTGTTGGGGGGGGGGTTGCTGTAAAATCAGCGGGCTGGACCACTCGACCACCCGAGGCCACAACAATGCAGTTCTAATAGTTCACACCAGTGTGCCCACAACAGTATTGTTGTGCATGTATTCCTGCATCTAATCAGTTGTTGCTTTTTCATCCGCAGGAATTGTCAAACTGACGGGAAGAAAGGCAGCGAGCAAAGTGCATTTTCTGCTTAATGAGCATGGATGGGTTTCTAATGAACCCAAGCCCTTTGCAACAGATGCTAGGAAGCTCATTTACCTCCTAAAGGTAAATCACAGCATAATTTGGTTGTGGTCGACAGAGAGAGCCATGTGAGTGCTTTGACATGAGTATAATCTTCATTCCCTGAGCGAGGGAACAAGGTGCCTCTCTAGGGGAAGGATGCATCGAGCATGGGTGATGGTGACAACAAATCACGTCGGAAAAGACGCAGGAGTTGCAAAGCAGCTGGGAGTCCAACCCCGATAAGGACCGTTTTGTTCCTTCCCTCAAGGAACGAATTTTATGGTCGTATTCAAGGCACCTGGGGGGGGGGGCACTCTAGGGGACAACACCCAGCTGCGCTAAACAGGAGAGGTGCAGCGCTGACGTTAGACGTGGCCAGAGAAAAAACAAGCCAAGATGGACGTGGCTACCAGGCCATCTGTCCCTATGGTAACGTTCTACAGGTAACATTGTACTGATAACATGTTCTACGGGCAACATGTTATATTTCAAACATGTTCTATTGACAATATGTTCTATGAGCAACACGTTCTAAGGGTAACGTTTAATTGTTAACCTGACAAGTGACTACAGTAGGCTGTATTGTGCTGAATACTGTGTGTAGACAATAGAGGGGTTAAGGCTTGAAATGTGTGTTGATTTGTTTTCCACAATGGGAATACAGTCTTTCCAGTGCTCTTTAATCTTTTCCTATCTGAACTCATATGAAATTCAGAGATTATTGCTCTTCGATATGCGGGACTCAGAAACAATGCTGTTTTGGAAAGGTTCTCACAAAATGTGTTGTTTTTTCTTTCAGTGTTTACCTCTGAGGAGGTCCCTCGGATGCATTACAGATTAGGTATGGCCTGACCCTAACCCACCTCACAATAAGCAGACAGTCAAATTAATATTGTTGGGATATAATATTAGCCAAACAGTCCCAGCATCCGCCAATTCAACAAAAAATATTTTGTTAATGGAAATACAGTTGATTTATACTGTATAGCTGCTATACAGTATAAATCAACGTTAAAAACAACCTTTTTCCCACTTTTATCTTCAACGGGCAGGTCTCTAGAAAACAGTGAAGGGAGAGTATTCCTCTGTTTTTTGTGGGAGAAAGACCCATTCTTTTTAGTGATAAAAAACGTTCAGTGGACACATTCAGTTGATTTTATCCCTTCACTCGAAAGTCACAAACAGGCCTGTCAAGAATGTATGTCCTGTTAACATTGTATTAATGCAGGTCTCTTATAGCTTCAACAGATCAGCTTGTTGGACAGATGCTCTCAGCAAACACAGGATATTCCAATCAACCCTTCTCTAACTTTACTGTTAAATTTTACTACTTAATGGAAGTGACCTGATGTTAGACCTGGTACTGTGTTTCATGGGAAAGTCTGCACTGAGAAATCAGTTCCGCTTAGTTATATGGCTTCCCCTCATAAGTGTCCACCTGGGTGTAATCTGAGGGGCCTGAAATCAAGCATACATCTCTGCTTGTAGGCCTTACTGGCCAATGAAATAAAAGAGGAATGAAAATGATTCGGCTGTTGCCAATGTAACCCGCAACCACCTGCCATGTCCTGCAGTGGCTTTACCATCTCAGGGAATTCTTAATGTTGTCCCAAACAGAAAAAAACTACCTTTTAAAATGCACTGCATTTCACAACACCGTTTCCAAAAACGTTTGGATGCTGCGTGAAATGCAAAAAAAAAAAAGAATGCAATTATTTGCAAATCATGTATCCCTATATTTAATTGAAAATAGTACAAAGACAACATATCAAATGTTGAAACTGAGAAATGTTATTGTTTTTGGAAAATTATATTTTTGAATTTGATGCCAGCTACACATTTCAAAAAAGTTGGGATAGGGACATTTTTAACACTGTGTTCCAAAACCTGGACATATTGTTCAGCATTATTGGTGCTTCAAGAGATGTGCAAGTCACCCACGCCATGTGAACTAATGCACCCTGTACCATCACGGATGCTGGCTTTTTAACTGTGTGCTGATAATAAGCCAGATGGTCCCTCTCCTCTTTAGCCCGGAGGATGCGGCGTCCATGATTCCCAAAAATAATTTCAGATTTTGATTCATCAGACCGCAGGACAGTTTTCCACTTCGCCTCCATCCATCTAAAATGAGCTTGGGCCCAGAGTAGGCGGCGGCGTTTCTGGTTCTTGTATATATATGGTTTATTCTGTGCATGGTAGAGTTTTAACTTGCATTTGTGGATGCAGCGAAGTAGTGTTCACAGACAATAGTTTTTGGAAGTGTTCCTGAGCCTGTGATTTCCACTACAGAATTGTGACAGTTTTTAATGCAGAGCTGCCTGAGGGCCTGAAGATCATGGCCATCGAATATTGGTTTTCAGCCTTGTCCCTTGCGTACAGAGATTTCTCTTTTAATGATATTCTGTACTGTAGATGATGAGATCCCCAAACACTTTTTACATTTCTCAAATTTTACGTTGAGAAACGTTATTGTTACATTGTCGCACTATTTGCCAGTGCAGTCTTTCACAGAGAGGTGAATCCCTCCCTGTCCTCACTTCTGACAGACCCATCCTCTCTGGAATTTCCTTTTAATACACAATCATGTTACTGACCTGTTGCCAATCAACTTAATTATTTGTGAGATGTTCCACCAGATTTTTAGCATTAGACAACTTTTCTAGTCTTTTGTTGCCCCGTTCCAGCTTTTTCTAAACTTGTTGCTGGCATCAAATTCAAAGTAAGCATACATTTTTCAAGAAACTGTACTATTTCTCAGTTTCAACATTTGATGTGTTGTCTTTGTAACCATTTTCTATTGAATATAGGGTTTAAATGTTTTGCAAATCATTGCATTCTTTTTTTTTTTACATTTTACACAGCGTCCCAACTTTTTTGGAAATGGGGTTTTAGAATAAAATAAAAATAAATAGCCCATTCTCAAATGTTCATGCATGGCATACATTTATAAATCTATTTGAAACGCACATTTGCATGGAAATATTTTATTTGCCATTTGTGTTATATTTCACATGATAAAATAAATTCTGTAGGGAGAACAACACTGGTTTGACTGGACCAGTCTTGCCTAGTTCATTTTACTGGTGCAGGTGGAGACTTCCACCTGCAGCAAGAATATTTACGGGATTGTGGAAAATACTGCGACAGATTTCAGGCTTCAACCTGTAGCATCTTGTGTGGTCAGTAGTATCAGGGTACTGAACACAACAGATGTTCACTCAGTGTCCCAGAGGACTTTGGTTTCACTAAAATGGGGCAGAGTAGCACTGTGTGTGATTGGAAAGCGTTACTTTACATTGGAACTTTCCTGCCCGTCCAAATGGCAGTAACATGCGTCGCAGTTGTTTTGCTGCTGTACTTCCAACCATCCAGAATCATGGTTAAATAACCGCCAACGATAGGCCGATGTAAATATTATGTCTGTATTCAGTGATATTTGAGTGAAGCTTGAAATAAAATATTGTAATCTGATGGATTTTAAGAAATTTATTCCAAAGTATTTGATCTGGAGGAAGGGCTGTTGACATTGGTATCCACAGTGAAAGAAATGGAGTATTTTAAGTTAGTATCTGAAGAGAATTGCAAACCCCTCACACTTTTTCAACATTTTGGATTAGGGTTGGGGTTAATTAAAAAGGGTAATTGGCAGCGTCTTGTTTTTTATACTAAGACAAACTAAACAACCCTTCTCTCACTCTCATGGCAAATATTGATTCTGAATTCATAACATCATCTTGAGTGGGGATGTCCAGTGAACCTAGTAGAGGGAGCAACAAAAATCTTGGCTAAGGCATCCGATGGACGATGCACGTTACCTCAATATTGGAGGGAACGCATGCTGAGCCTATTACAGTGGCCCTTCTATCCACTGCCCTTGAGAATCTACGTAATGTACAAAAGGAATTCAGAAAGGCAATGCTAAAGTGCTATGCTAAAGTGCTATGCTAAATGCGAAAGTGGAAGCCTTTATCATCTTTCTTTCTAACAAAAAAACGCAGAACTGTAAAAGTGTATTAAATACACTTCAGCTCAGATAAAGATTAGATCGCTGAACTAAAAAGGACTGCTAAATACTCTGCAGCACATTGAAGTAAATAGCAACCAGATTCAGGAGGGGACATTTTTTATCATGGCAGTGCTGGTCTACGGCACTTCCTTGATAAAAAATGGGAGGTGATTTTTTTTATGGCAGTGTGGTCTATGGCAATCCCTTGGTCAGCGAGGTGATTTTTTTTTATCATGGCTGTGCTGGGCAACGGTACTCGGCCATCACCCTGTACCTACGACTAAGTAACAGCTGTGATAAAAAGGTATGTTTACCACACCCATGAGTACAATTGCTTTAGTGAGCATCTGTACTTAATTATCAACCCATTCATCCTGATTTACAGTATAAATGACAGGTACAAAGCCCCTCTGTAAATCCAAGATTAACGGAGGACTGTTTCTTCCACATTCTATATTTTACTGTTGGCCCGCTAACATCCGCGCTGTCACATTTTAGCTTGACGACGCTCCTGCGTCACCCAGATGGCTTAGAATAGAACGGAACGAGTGACATCTGTGTTGGTACCGTGCTCATATCCTTTGTCAAGGATACATAGAACAGGTCTTATCCGGAAGGCAAATAAAAGGTCATTGTGACCATAGACCAAAGTCTTTCCTGCTCCCGATAACCTGCTCCTTTCCTGGGGCCACCTTTGAAGGAGGGAATGGATTAGTGCTCCTGTTTTAGTTTGCTTTTCTTTTGATCTTGAATCTATGCTCCTTTCTCTTGTTTGTATTGTCATGAAAATACAAAAAAGTATTACAGACACATCCATGTATAGTGGGATGATGGTAGAATTTTCAGACTGAAAAAATCTGGTAATTTCTCTAATATTCAGTAGCGATTTCGGGTAAAAGAAATCTGCATTTTGGTTGCATTCCAATTTTTAACAAATTTGCAGTGCCCAAAACAGTGTGTTTTCCTTACAACGCAACAGCAAAATCATGTCTGGGTAATGCGAGCTTCAGGCTTCTTGGTTTCGGTTGTGGATGCTGTTTTGAACATGTGAAAACAAAAGAGTTTGCAATCATTCTCCCTCAAATGACGTTCACTGAAAAAACAAAAAGAGGGAAAAAGGTCCCTTATTATTCTGGATCCGTAGAGTGTGATGAGCTGGCAGTAGCCATATACACTAATGAGCCAAAACATTATGACCACCTGCCTAATATGCTGTTGGTCCTCCGCGTTCCGCCAAAACAGCGCCGACCTGCCGAGGCATGGACTCTACAAGATCCATGAAGGTGTCCAGTGGTATCTGGCACCAAGAGATTTGTGGCAGATTCTTCAAGTCCTGTAAGTTGCGAGGTGGACCCGCCGTGGATTGGACTTGTTGGTCCAGCACATCCCATGGATGCTCAATCGGATTGAGATCTAGGGAATATGGAGGCCAGGGCAACACCTTGAACTCTTCATCATGTTCCTCAAACCATTCCCTAACAATGTTTGCAGTGTAGCAGGACGCATTATCCTGCTGAAAGAGGCCACTGCCATCAGGGGAATCCCATTGCCATAAAGGGGTGTACCTGGTCTGCAATGATGTTTAGGTAAGTGGCACGTGTCAAATTGACGTCCACATGAATGCCGGGACCCAGGGTTTCCCAGCAGAACATTGCCCAGAGCATCACACTCCCAACCACCAGCTTGTCGTCTTCCCAAAGTGCATCCTGGTGCCATCACTTACCCAGGTAAACGGTGCACACGTACACGGCCCTCCACATGATTTAAAAGAAAATGGGAGTCATTGGACCAGGCAACCTTCTTCCACTGTTTCAAGGTCCAGTTCTGCTACTTGCGTGCCCATTGAAGATGCTAGGGTTCATCATGGGTGCTCTGACCAGTCTGCGGCTAAGACATATTCCTCCCGTAAACATCATTAAAAATGTTTGTGACTTGTGCCACTGTAGACTTTCTGTTGGTTCAGACCAGACTGGGTATAGCCTTTGTTGCCCTCGCCCATAGATGAACCTTGGGAGCCCAACACCATGTCGCCACTTTGGGGTTTGTCTCTCCTCGGACCACTGTCGGTAGGTACTTGCCACTGCTGACCGGGAGCACTCCAGAAGCCTTACCATTTCAGAGATGATCTGACTGGGAGCACCCCACAAGCCTTGCTGTTCCAGAGATGCTCTGACCCAGTCATCTGGCAATAACAAATTGGCCCTTGTCAAAGTCTCTCAGGTCTTTACTCCTGCCCATTTCTCCTGTATCCCACACGTTGACTACAGGAACGGGAACCATGATTGTTTGCTTATCATCTAATCCGCCCAGACCTTGACGTGGGCCCTTCTTCTGAGATGAACACTGTTATTCGCTTCACCTGTGAGTGGTCATAATGTTTTGGCTCATCAGTGTATATCTTTACCGAGTGGATGGAACTCACGTCATTGCCGTCTCTGCCAAAGTTGACCAATCAGGATTCAGGGGCTCAGACATCGGGTCACAGAATTCGAGTTGTATCAAGAAAATATTTTGTGCATGTGAACACCTGAAAAGTAGACCAAAATGACCCCATTTGCCACACAATGTTGTCATACTGTAATATATGCACACAGTTGTGTTTGGTGAAGAATTAAATCAAAACAACAAACCATTCTGAAACCTAAAGGATGTAATCCTTACTTTGAAAGATCATACTTTTGATTGGATTTTGTGAAAATCCAATGAATTGTGTGTTGTTTTTTGTTGTGAACTTACAAGCTTTTGAGTTCAGTACATTGAGATCCATTTCAAAGTTCAGCTACATCATTGTAGCGTGTAACCTTTAAAAAATAATCTGTTCAGCTGAATGTTTAAAACAGAGCCAGTTTGTTCTGGGTCAGTCTGCTCAGGATGCTTGAAAAGCATGAAGGGAAACATTTCATTTTCACCAAGTGGCAAACTGCAGAACCTTATGTTCTTCTGTGTTTTGAAGAATTTTCAGTTCAGTTTTTATGTGATTTAAGGGTGTCTATTGAGGGTATATAATATAAACACTGACCACTAGTAAAATATGTTGAGTGGTTTTGTACAATTTAACTAGTCCAAACCCCAAGACCAAATCTGTTTATCGGCTTTCGTATAAAGACCCACATCGTCCCACGTAGTGAACAGCTACTCAAATTCTCTCTTGTTTTGATGGAGAAAAACCCTTAAGTAAACTCAAAGTTCCAAGTACAAACATATGAAGGGAACCTTTCAAAATGACTGTTTGTGGCCCCTAATTTTAATGGTTTGTGGATTACAGCTTGTTTGCAATGGTCTCTGGATCTGCCAGTGTTGGTCCTCTTGCTTTACTTTCACAATACACAGCAATCAATTCCCATTCCCAAAGCACTTACATGTAAATCAGTGAACTTGGAAGAAATCCTTTCATTAAAGTTGGTTCTCAGCTTAAACTATTAATTAACTTACTGATGTGACTGATTCCTGGTAGATAACCTAGATACACTCTTTCCTACATGTGCTTATGTGAACATCCTTGTGATCATCCTTTTACCTGGATATTTTATGCATTACTTTGCTGGGGTTCTTTAAGTTTTCTAGAGAATGACTCCTGCTAAGATTTAGTCATGACTGTATGGAACAGGAATTAAGGCATCTTAAAATAATCAAACCAAAATGCAATTTCAACAGCAATGATTCATTGGCATGTAACACAGTCCTCTGATGAAAAGTACTGCAGAACAATAGAGGATAAATCACGTTGACAGATGAAAAGCCTTGAGAGGAACTGAGGTTTAAAGGCAGACAAGACATAGTGTCCCTGGCAACCCATTCATACTCTTAAATGACATATGGATGTCAGAGTTGGGATCATTTTGAATCGAATGTAGAGTAAACTGAAGTAAACTGGGATTCCATCTCAATAATTCTAACAAGGTATTCAAAGAATTCTCAATAAACTTAAGAAATCTATGTATATCTAACTTTTTTTTTTATTTATTCAAATCACTTCATGAAATGACTACCTTTAGCTTATTAATCCCATATACTGGTCTGTAGCCACTTCAAGCTGATTCACCGTCTGTCTTTCCACAGTTGAGAAGACCTAACTGAGATGACCTGCGTGCAGCTGCATGATCACCCGCATTTGTCAAATAAAAATATGCCTTAAAATGCATGAAAAAAAAGAGTTTGACTCAGAGCCTACCACAGCCACATGGTTCGACCCCATGCAATGGCAAGGACTGTCAATGTGATCACCACTTTCCAAATTATTACCAGGTATTAGTGTCCCCCAAAACCGCTATGGCAGAGCAGACAGTACTTACTGGAAAAAATACCTAGGCCTGAGTCCGAAATGACACACTATTTCCTTATCCCTTTATTGGGCTACTTTAGTCCAGAAGCAGATGGGCCCAGGTCAAAAGTAATGGAGTATATAGGGATCTAAATTGGAGCCTATTCTGAAGTGATCATTGAAAAAAAAAACTTGAGTTGTGGTACGTTTTTGCATGTGTAGTTTTCTGGGCATTCCTGCGAAATTCCAGCAATGCTACATACGCATGAGCGAGCCAGTAGCCTACAATAAGAGCACCAGGATACATAACATTGATCCAACCAAAGTTTACACTTCTCATGAATTGAATCTGTAAAGTTGTGGAGAACTTTCTGATCTTCATCCCTCCCTCTTTATTTAAAATTCATTTCGAAGTGTATCTTTCGCTGTGCTCCCGCAATTGAAAACAGCTGTCCAACAATCCGGACCATATGTGAAGTGTTTTGTGTAAATATTGTATTGCAGGATCCCTGCTTTATGTTTCAATTACTACATTTATACAGTCGGCAAACATGATACACAGGAAATATGGCAGTAACCTGATTCTGCCCACTGATGCATAATTTACTTTTTCTTTTGCTAAATGTTACAACATATATGATAACCTCACCGTTCCATGCTTACATTCTTTGAGGGACTGAATGGTTTTATTCAATGCCTTATCAAATGCATTTTCTTTCAATCCGAGGGCCATTAACTCATTAACTCACTCCATTAACCAGCAGTCAAGGATATGTTATTACCAGTTTAATTTACAGAAAATCTCTCAGCTGCCTGCAGAATTGAAAACTGATAAACCAGCTGAGAAATTGTCTTTTATCTTCAGGTCTGGCATACAATAGTTTCTAATGACTTATGCACTATTCTCAGTGGCTTGGATATTAAATTCCAGCTTCAGCTTCTGCCACTGTACATCCAGCCAGTAGGGAAGCGCTCATCATGGCTTGTGTAGTCCGACTAGGTTAGGAATATTTCTATTGGTGATAGCTGACACCACCCTCCATGTGAGGGCACTTCACTTCCACCCTCCATGTGAGGGCACTTCACTTCCACCCTCCATGTGAGAGCACTTCACTTCCACCCTCCATGTAAGGGTACTTCTTATGAGGGCACTTCAGTTCCACCCTTCTTATGAGGGCACTTCACTTCCACCCTCCATGTGAGGGCACTTCACTTCCACCCTTCATGTGAGGGCACTTCAGTTCCCCCCTCTATAGTCCAAGTTTACTTCAGCATCGTTAGAAGTAACATTAACAGAATGGGATCATAATGGGCAGGTCAAGAAATCACTCCCAACTTTTACTGCCACCCATTTTAACAGTCAACAGTGCACCCTGCTTCCAAACATACTTTCACTCAAAATGAACTTCAGCCGGTGCCCATGGAAAGCTTTTGGCACCTGGTGAGGTTTTCATTGAGCCAATATACAAAAACACATCCAGGATGTAAGCCTTTGAACAGTACACCTATTGGCTGGCAACTGTGCGTGTTTCAACAGATGCAAAACGCGGACACGTGCCTCTGGCACACATGCTGTCCCACTACAGCATGTTCACTTCCGGGCCCACAGCAATTTCAACACTCTTCTCTCTCTTTCCTCCATCCAATAAAGCATAAAATGCAAAACATGCACTTAAAAAAACAGAAACCCCCCCCAAAAAACAATGATCTCAGGCTTTTTTTTCTAAATGTACTCAAAGTTGCATTAAAAACATTTGAGGCACACATCACGTATTTATCCCAATATTGAAAGGCTCAAACACGGCCCCCTCCCACTTGTGAACAGGGATGCCCCCTGTGATTGTGCCTTAAAGGGATCCCTTTATATTGGGCTAATGGCACCGTGTGCCTGCTGGCAGCCTATTTCCAGGGCCTTATTTCCATTGCCGTCTCTGGTGAATCACTCTCCTCTCGGTTCAACAGGCGGTCCCTTCAGACGGCCTGCTCAGTGGACTCATCGACCCGTCCTACGCCGGTGCGCACGGAGCACGAATAACCCGAAATAAACGCCACAGTTCATATCACTTATCAGCTCATTTCAAGGAAATGAGACTGGTTTTCACCAGACTGGTTATGAGTCATTGCTAAAGAGACAACGTGTCCTTGTTCAACAGCATGTGCCCTGTCAGAAAGAGTGAAAGCTTTATGGGCGAAATCATAATATTTTGAGGTTACTTTGCGCGAAGGCGGCTGTGGGCCTTTAAACCTGTGTGGCATTGTTGCCTTAATCGCGGGAGCGCAGCCCGTTGTCGGTGCGGGTGAAGTCTTTTGGGTCCCGGCGGAGCGGTGCTCTGTGAGGGTCACAGTGTGGGTGTTCTCGGTACAGCCTTGAACCAGGGCCTACGTCTAGTCGGTAGGTAAACACTGGACGTCTGTCTCCCAGTGATGTCCAAAAGTTTTCTTCTTTTCAGAAAGCCGTAAATCCCGCAGCGAAAACACAGCGGGCATTCCTTATTAATGCACGTGTTTGCTCCCACCGTCAATATTTTTTTTATTTGTGATGGGATGAGTATAGAAAGCGGTCAGCTTTGACCCAAAGCTTGATTCGGCAAAAGAAAATATGTTGGGATTGAATCGTTCTCTAACGAGAGGCTGGTCTGTCTGGCAAACTACCTCCACTGAGGCACCTGCTGTTTAATGGCTTCCAGAGCGGTGATGGTTGAATTTTTATTACTGATTTGCTTTACAGTTTAGCTGTGGGAAAAATGTAATCTTAAACATGAGGAATATGTTTTTATGCTACACTCTCTCCGTTGGCAACCATATGGAATTCCTTACTGTTATGAGTCGGAGTTCCAGAACGTTTTTCTTATCATAGATCCGGCCGTTATTATAATCACAGCTCTGGACATTTATTATAAGTACATTCTTTTGATGTCCATTTCAACGACGCAAACTACTGGGATATGTTTCCTCTGATGTTTTAACATTGGCTTTCCAGAGTGAGACATTCTTGAAATCTTGACCTCCTTTTGTTGTATCTGCAGGTATTTCTCCCCAATTCACTGTCTGTGAAGGTTTAGACGTTTTAATGATTCCCTAAGGTCATGGAACAGATGTGGATTTGATGGAACATGGCCACCCTGAAAATGCCATCCTCATCTTACCTGGAAAATGTCCGCTGTCTTCTGTAATGTACACGGTGATAGAAATGCCTTCAATTAGCAGCTGGCTGACATTGTCCTGATATGGACACGATGCAGTTAAGTTGATCATGTGGTTATAGGATAAGTTTATGAAAAGAGGACAGCTCAATTCAAGAGACTGTAATGAATTTAGTGTTTTATTGAACATACAGGTGCTGGTCATATAATTAGAATATCATCAAAAAGTTGATTTATTTCAGTAATTCCATTCAAAAAGTGAAACTTGGATATTATATTCATTCTTTACACACAGACTGATATATTTCAAATGTTTATTTCATTTAATTGTGATGATTATAACTGACAACTAATGAAAATCCCAAATTCAGTATCTCTGAAAATTAGAATATTACTTAAGACTAACACAAAAAAAGGATTTTTAGAAATGTTGGCCAACTAAAAAGTATGAGCATGAAAAGTATGAGCAGCACTCAATACTTAGTTGGGGCTCCTTTTGCCTGAATTACTGCAGCAATGCGGCGTGGCATGGAGTCGATCAGTCTGTGGCACTGCTCAGGTGTTATGAGAGCCCAGGTTGCTCTGATAGTGGCCTTCAGCTCTTCTGCATTGTTGGGTCTGGCGTATTGCATCTTCCTCTTCACAATACCCCATAGATTTTCTATA
>JACXGI010000148.1:115311-181046 GCA_016801175.1 Esox masquinongy | reverse complement strand
AAACACACACACACACACACACACACACACACACACACACACACACACACACACACACACACACACACACACACACACACACACACAGCCCTGCAGGACCCGATGCTGCTGCTCCGCTCTCCACAGTGAGGGCCAGGTGCGTGGGCTGCAGAGAGGACTGCAGGCATGTGAAAAGGAGGAGGCGGCAGGGGGGTCAGCTGTCCCTCCTCTCCTTATGTAAAACCCTCCAAAGGGGAGGCCAGTGAGTGGGCACGTCTCTTCTCATCCCACTTTCTCTACAAAGAAAATAAAAAATACGACTTCCCACCCACACGACTTATTTTCTCTCTGTGCACTTTGTTGTCGTTCACTTTCTTTTTCCGTTCCGTAGGTCTGCAGCTGTGTGTCTCTGGGGTCTGGAGAATGTGCCTGAGGACTGCGTCTCTCTGGGAGCGGAATGACAATGCCACGAAATCACAGAGCAGGGAACGCGGTGCTCGGCCTCGTGAATAACCGACGTGGAGCTCGATACGGGGCGGGAGAAACTAGGTTCCCTCTGTTATTTGCACGGCCTCTGACAGGCACGCGTTTCAAAGCAACTTCAACACCCCCCCCCCCCCAAGTCCCAGTCATCCAGCCCCGGGTCGATGCCAGACAGAACAGCTGTGCTGAACGCCACTGCTGGAGCTCCCTGTGCCCTGCCGATCTCCCTTCGTGTGTCCGTCTAGCATAGTTATTTCAATCCATTATTGTAGCCATGGGGGACTGGTCTAAATCTCTACTACTTTATTTCAGAGGTATTAAATTAAATGCAACTGTAGATGTGTCGTGTCCAAATACATGTGGAGTGACAAATTCCCTCCAGCTGTCACTGTAATAACCATACATTCACCAGTTATTAATAACTGCTTAGTTTATATTTTCTCAACTGTCTCCATCCATGGCACTGTCTCATAGCAACAACTCCCAACAGATCCGGGAAAGTCGAAGATTAAGCTTTCCTCCTAGGCATCCACACCAGTGCCGTTATGCTTTTTCCCGGTGCTGGTCTTTCAACCAGAAGTCACGTTGGTCAACCTGTGTCAAGACACGCTAACTCAACTGACAACCATCGCAAGCATCCAAGCCACCTGAGGGAGTCACTAGAGCGCAACGCGACTGGGAAAATCCTGGTGATGATGCCTTCCCCCTAAGGCAGGCCAATTCGCAATGCCCATGGGGCTTTCCAGACAAATTTAAACCAATCCGTCAGACAATTCAAAAGTGGGGGAATCTGTGGACCCGTGGTTTCCCATATTATGAAACGCATTGCAAATTCAAGAACAGCGTGGTTGCCGGGTTGTTTTGTGTCTTGACTTCCATTGTAACCCTTCTACTGTACACACCTAGCCTAACCCTTGTCTCGACACGCTGGTTCCAGGATCCAATCGGCCGGCCGGACGAGAAATCAAACCGCAAGGTAAACAAGGTTACATACCAGCAGCGCCGTTGGCCTCGATAAGGAAGGGACTTTTTAACTAACCTGTCAAAATGCTAATCATCCGTTCTCTTATCTGTGGCCCTGTCTCACACACACACACGCACACAAACACAGAGCAGAGGGGCAAAGGCTCGGTGGGCACAGTTTCGGTTCGGAGCGTCACTCAGCCAACATTAACCTGGGACTGGTGATATGAACTGTCTGGTGCAGTGTGTCTCTGTGAGGAAGGCTGTGGTATGCAGGGGTAAACTGTAGTAGGGTGTGGTGTGCTGAGGGCTGACAGGTAGCCTGTACAGATAGGAGCAGGAACGACATGGGGCCTGAAGGTTCAAAGGGTTGGAAGCGTGGAGTGTTTGAATCATAGTGGAACTCGTTGACACTGCTGTAAACAGAAGTTGTCCTCTCTATTTTATCCCCCCCTCTCTCTCTCTTATCCCCCCCCCTCTCTCTTCTATTAATGTTCAGACTAGCATGTTTTGGTGTAACATCTGTAATTTTCTGTAATTTTTTAAAAATAATCATTAATCATGATTCAGACATAAATAAATAACTATTTCATCTTTAGGATTGAAATAAAGATCTGATCACATTTTAGTTAATATGTATGCAAAAAGACTGAAAACACGAAACCCTTTCAGCACTGCAAATCCATAATCCGAAATGTATTTTTGTTCCACACATTCAGATGGGCAGGTCCATTTAATCTGGTTAACTATCGCTAACTAATCTAGGATTAGCAAAGATATACCAGATTCTAGAGCCTCTCTTAAACAGCAGATGGAAAATGTCCCTCCATGAAACAGGTTAATACACCAGTTGCAAAGTGTTTGCAACGCCAACACATCTTGCTAGAGAGTCAGGGATTCAGAAACACTTGAAAATGAAACCCAATAGTGACCCATTGGAATGGCCCAAAGTAACCATGGCCAACCCAGTTGTACACCAACCAATGTCTACATAGTTACTCTACATTGAACTCAAAGCAGGACATACATGGCATTAATTCATTTATGAAAATGAAGGGGGAAAAACATGATTCATTCTGAAAAAACATCTGCATTACACAGTCATATCTGCCATTTAAAACATGACTATGTTGATGCAGTGAAGTTGTGCCTGTGTCTGTAGGATGCTATGGGGGACAGAAAATCAAGAGAGTCTGACAGTCTGACAGGGAAATTCAGGTCGATCGGGGGAACAGGTTAGAGAGGTCAAAAGGTATGCTGCCCTCTGAACAATTTCGCCTCCAAGAGTAATGAACTGACCCGCTGGTCATTGAGCTGCACCGTCACAGGATCAGTCGTCAACCACCACCGTGAACGCTCAGGCAAATCCTCTCAACGAATTCGGCTGACCTGTTGCCCGTAACAATGTCCAAGGGACACGTTTTCAAGCACCGCAGTTGTGGGCTACGTCATAGACCTACAGGGTCTCCTGGGGATACATCTGGCAGCCATGGTACAGTGGGCGAGACCCACGTCTTGTTTCAATACAATAGATAAATTGACCTGAAGTCAAGAATTGGCTGGGAGGAAGACCTGCCTCTTACACAGCACGCATTGGAAGTCTACCTTGGAAGGGTATACCTTTATGACTTTGAAACTTTGCTAATGACGCTTATTCATTCTGTCTTTTTAATTAAATTTTATTTTTTTACAGGAAAGGCTCAGATGTTCTATTCTTCTGTTGCACCCATCTGCATGTAAAAGAGAAAGTCTACTAACATTTTCAACTTGAATTTCCGCATGTCGTGGCTCTCACAATCCACGACAAAATTAAATAAGAATAGATCAAACCATTTGGGATGAACATTTACCACAGAATAAAAATGTAAACGTGTAAAATTATTGATCCTATTATATACTATTATCCTTTCTTAAGCGTGCGTGAGAAATATGGAACATCCCACGTATTTTTTTCTTAAAGGGGACAGTCTATATTATGTAACTTGACTTAGTGAGAAACAGTCCCCAAAAGATAGCCCAGATTTTTAGGCGCAAGACAATAATTAGTCATGTGGGTCGTGAACAACAGTGTTGTGTAACTGCAGTTGAATGTCTAGGCCCATTTACCTGTGCAGTTGCCATATCGTTTGCCCGCTACACTTTCCAAGATCGCCAGTGCCAGGTTGTCCGGTGTATCCGCTGGCAGCGGGGTCCAGCTCGTGTCCAGACTCGCCTCGGAACTTTGCTCATCGCTGGACAGCGACGGACTCCTAATGTCCGCAGTGGCCGAGGGCCAGCACGGGGCTTCCTCTGTGTCCGGGCTGAACACCTCCCTGGCCGGACCGCTCTCCGGAGAGGTCTCCCGGAAAAACGGAACCACCCGAGACAGGCTGGCTCGCCGCCGAGAAGCGCCAGTGCCAGTCGCCTTGTCCCCGAAACCACCAGCTCGAGTGAGCGCCGTGGTCTGTTTCTTCAAAAACTTTTCCAGGGGCTTCATTCCCGCCGGCATTTTTGATAATGAATCAATAAGACTTTTTGATGATGTTTGATATTAACTGAAGAACTTTAACAGCGCGTTTGACTCTACATTATACAAGCAGCCATGCGTAATTCTATTTACCTATCTCCGTTGTTGGCTCTTGCATGGCGAGAATTAACCCATTCGCCAAATCATTATTTTTAAAGGACAGGATGCAAATCCGAATGATTGAGCAGCAGTCTTTATCGACGTCGGCGATACCGCGCTTTCACTCACGGACTGTGCACGTTCTGGTTCAGTAGCTTCTATCGCAAAAAAATTATAAACCTGCTCCACAGCAACCGCTCCCTGGAGTGTCCTACACCTCTGCAGTCGTTCGGGCGCGTCAAAATAGCGTGTTTGTCCGTTTCAGCGTAGTTGAGGCAACAGAGGCACAACACCAAACCCCTTAGCGGTCGCAGCGGCAAACACACTGGGCGACGGACGCAAGGTGCCGAATACACACGCTAGCAGAGCGCAATGCTATAATCAAAAACGGGAGATCAGTACAATAACAGTAGCGGTCGGCAAACAGGGGTCCCAGTAGGTGTTTTACACCGACAAATGCGATCCGTCTCTGAGATGTCCGCCGTTTTCCCTAATGAATGGGTGATATCTCAGCTGGCGTCAAAGCAATCTAGGCTACTGCAGTAATATCGCAAATGGGAATGGCCTATGCACCTCCGTATGTGTGGTAGCTTCTTCAGATACTGTAACAACCGTCTCCAGCTTCCCTTCACTGAAATAAAAATTCCGTGGTACGAGCTCTGTTTTGATACACACAAACACACACACCCCTCTTTCGCTTTCCTCACTATCCGTTTCACCCACACACTCGGCGTGTGGATATGCTGTATTTAGTATTTGGGACCTTTGCTGTTCAACTCGCCCCCTCCCTCTCACTCCCCTCCCTCTCACCCTTCATCTGCAGTTGCGCATTGTCGGTGTTGGCACTCCAGTGCCTGCCTTGAGAGCAGCTGTTCGCTCCGACTGACTCTGAAAACACACGTGTGCGCGTGGCAGGTTAACCCTTTACATCGGTCACGAACAAAACTATTCTTATACATGTCAGTTGTAGGGTACGTTTTGCTCTATTTCCTCTTTTGTTGTGGATAGGCCAACTTGCCCAAATAGCCAATGGCGCATGGTTAATTCAGTGTGGATTTGTACGGTGGACAGGTGGCAGTCACAACCAGTGAGTTCCAAGGCAAGAACCAATGGTTCCAAGGCAAGGACCAATCGTAAAGCCTCACTCTTTGTCGGGTTGTCATTTTTTTGTTCCGTAAGGTACGATGGACATTGTAACAAAGTTTAAGGACATAGGCCCTACTGTATGTAGGTTTATGCTAAAGAATGGAATACATTTATTTTGCACGAGTTTTTGAAGTGGTTGGATTAAGCACATATTCATTAACTTATTAAATTCACGTATTAGATGTGCATCTATTTGAAGAAACAACTTGGGGATATATCAGGCTATATATTCATCTTGCAATGTATTCAACATTGACGATCTTTCCTAGTTTCCTATTGAAGTTCAGTCTAAATCTGTAGCCATTTGAATAGTATTACAGAAGGCATTGATTATACAATGACATTGGATGACTGTAAGAAAGGCTGTGGAGGGTTATTAGTTGATCATATAACAAATAGGCTACCTTTTGTTAATAAACGTTGTAGCTCAGCCCAATGGTGATGGACTTAGTGGCGATCTCCGGCTCAGCGCCTGAAGTAGAAACGAATAAGAGTCAGAAGCTAATAAGGAATCAGGTTTTCTTAAGACACTTCGGTAATGTTGAAATCAGGTTTTGTTAAGACACACATGGTTGTGCTGGAATCAGGGTTTGTCTTTAGACACACATGGTAATGTTAGAATCAGGTTTTGTGGTTTTGTTAATTAGCCTAGTGGTTAGGCTACCGCAAGCTACAGGTAGCTAAGGGAGAGATCGAAATTTTACATGAGACACGGACGGAAATCGGGGAGGGTCATGCTTTTTAAATTTCAGTCTTGAGGAAGGTTTACAGTTTTTTATTAAGTCCAAGGGAGGGTAATTTAATTTTATAATCGATTACATTTCATTTGCCTGTCCGTCAGAATTTGCTTATTGACTGGCCAAACAACTTTCTATTGGCTATTTCATAAGTCCCTCATTGTGGTTGGCGTATCCAGATCGAGGATATCGGGCAATATATACTGGGAAAAAAGGCTCGAAAAAGCTTCAAAAATATAAAATAAAAACCTTCATGGCGTAGCAGAATTATGGAAAGTATGCAATTGTGGAAGGTATGCAAGATTGCAATATGCAATCTAAGTTCTATACTCAAGAATTCAAGAGTTTGTTGCCGTCTCTGTTCGCTGTAGATTGTCTTGAAATATTCAATGGACTGTCAGAGTTGAAATTAGATTTTCCGTTAGGGAAAAAAGTGAGTGGAACAAATCGTGTGTTGGAGGAGTTTCTGCTACCGAATGTGGAGAACAGTACATGGTTAGACTATCAGTATGCCTACTAGTTGTTTTGCGCCTTTTTCCCAGGTCATGTAGAAAGGGAATGGTTTCAGCATTGCATGCCAAACGCCGTCATTCCTGTTCACATATACCGATCAGCCATAACATCGTGACCACTGACAAGTGAAGTAAATAACACTGATAATCTCATTATCATGGCACCTGTCAGTGGGTGGGACATATTTGGCAGCAAGTGAACATTCTGTCCTCAAAGTTGATGTTAGAAGCAGGAAAAATGGGCAAGCGTAAGGATCTGAGCGACTTTGACAAGGGCCAAATTGAGATGTCTAGACAACTGGGTCAAAGCATCTCCAAAACTGCAGCCCTTGTGAGGTGTTCCTGGTCTGCAGTGACCAGTACCTACCAAAAGTTGTCCAAGGAAGGAAAAGCGGTGAACCAGCGACAGGGTCATGGGCGGCCAAGGCTCACTGATACACATGGGGAGCGAATGCTGGCCTGTGTGGTCAGATCCAACAGACGAGCTACTGTAGCTCAAATTGCTGAAAAAGTTAATGCTGGTACTGATAGAAAAGTATCAGAATACACAGTGCATCGCAGTTTGTTGCGTATGGGGCTGCGTAGCCGCAGACCAGTCAGGGTGCCCATGCTGACCCCTGTGACTACTGCCGAAAGCGCCTACAATGGGCACGTGAGCATCAGAATTGAACCACGGAGCAATGGAAGAAGGTGGCCTGATCTGATGAATCACATTTCCTTTTCCACCACATGAATGGCCAGGTGCATGTGTGTCGTTTTCCTGGAAAACACATGGCACCAGGATGCACTATGGGAAGGAGGCAAGCCGGCAGAGGCAGTGTGATGCTTTGGGCAATGTTCTGCTGGGAAACCTTGGGTCCTGCCATTCATGTGGATGTTACTTGATACGTACCACCTACCTGAGCATTGTTGCAGACCATGTGCACCCTTTCATGGCAACGGTATTCCATGATGGCATTGGCCTCTTTCAGCAGGATAATGCACCCTGCCATGAAGCAAAAATTGTTCAGGAATGGTTTGAGGAACACAACAACGAGTTAAAGGTGTTGACTTGGCCTCCAAATTCCCCAGATCTGAATCCAATCGAGCATCTGTGTGATGTGCTGGACAAACAAGACCGATCCATGGAGGCCCCACCTCGCAACTTACAGGACTTGAAGGATCTGCTGCTAATGTCTTGCTGCCAGACACCACTGCACACCTTCAGAGGTCTAGTGGAGTCCATGCTTCGACGGGTGAGGGCTGTTTTGGCAGCAAAAGGGGGACCTACACAATATTAGGCAGGTGGTCATAATGTTATGGCTGATCGGTGTACAAACAAGGGACACGGCTTGTTCCCAACTACGGCACTGCGTCAATGAAAAACATATTGCTTTGCATAGTGGAAAAGGGTCTAGAGGACGACAAACAGGACAAGGGAACAGAAGAAGAGTCGCAACTCCGTGCAGAACTCGTACATTGGGTCATTGACTTTATTGTACATGAATACTATAGAAAGGTTGCCACAGCCTTGCTTTGCGCAGACAAATCATGCTCAGAACAGGTTCAGCAAGCTAGGCCTAAATCCTACCTGTGCTAAAGGGGGTTGAATGATCTGGAGGAAAGGCTACTAGCATGAAGGCCAGCAAAACTGCAGCTGAAGACATAGTGACCCAGAGGTGGGGAGTTCATGACCGGGCTGGGCCTTAAATTCTGACATTGTAGTTCGGCTATTTGAGACAGTGATTTTTTTCTTAATAAACACAAAAATAAAGAATAATAGAAACTATCGCTCTGTCTGTTAGCTGTAAGGAGGGCATGCAGTTAGTGCAGCATTGTGCATATTGGGCACTGCTTCCCAGCCAATCCCGTCCCAGCCAATCGCCTTCGGCGAGACAGGCTTTCCTTCTTGGCTTGTTTTGTGAACGCGCATTTTACCTGGATGATATTATATATAGCATAAATATGCCGTAAGGAGCGAAGTTTGCTTACTGTAAGAAACTATAATGGCAGCTAGAGACCAGGACGACAAACAGTCAGTTCCTCCCTTGTCTAATACAGCATACTCTACGAAAACGGCAAAGCGAAAGAAGACTTAGACCAACTCTCTGTAGCTAGCTACAGAACCAGGGAGCATAAGCTAACGTTAGCAAGGCGAAGAAGAACGTCGTCGAACTCAGGTAAATCCATTTTTCATATTTTTATTCGGAACGTGATTCTCTATTGGCATTGGTGCGGAAGCGCTTTATGACGGGTGAGTAATTGCAAAATCGTTTTTTTTACTGAAAAAATCCTACATAGTGCAATTTAAAAAATGTTCAAATTTAACCAATAAATTTGTCTAACTACAGTACTGTAGCTATCTGGCTAAAACATTGCCACCACGCAACCAAAACTAGGAGCACAGAAATGGAAGGACAAATCTAAAAGAGAACGTCTAAATATGTGTAGCAGTTAAGTCATGGCTGATTGGGACTGAGTAGGTTATGAATTGAAAAGATGTGACATAATTAATTACCTGTGTTGAAAACAAAGGGATTTGAATGTGGCCTAGTTATGAATTAAAACATGAAACAATAAAATGTTTATGAAATGTTTTTTGGACAGTAAGATAATTACTATTAATTTATTTTTTGGCCTGTGATTTGGGTCCTAAACATTAAATTCTGTCCCGGGCCCTGTCATTCCTGTCGGCGTCCCTGCCAATATGTACCTTTCCAACACAATGGTGTCAAAATGTTTGACCTTGAAAACAAATGCTCCTTCTGTAATATAAAAATTTAAACATTATTTTTTTTACAACTGTCTGTATACCAGTTGATTCTGGAGGTAAATGGAAGGGTTAATACTGATTGAAACTGGTCGTCCTATAAATATAGAATGTTAAAATGTTATAACCTATTTTGTGTGTACTCTGAAGTCCTTGAAATGGACAACCAATGTTATGATTTTGACTGGTAAGATTAATATCCATAGAGACAAGTTTTCTGAATCGACCCCGTGCCTGAAGGTAATTCTGAAAGATTTTATTTCAATAATTGAGTCTCTTAGTTATTAAGGAATGAGAAGTTTGTTTACTGTCCAGTATTATGATGAGTTATTTTCAAAACTGCCAATGATCTAACTACTACAATTTCTTCCTTGGCTGTCATTAATTTTATTTGTTATTATTTGTTTTTTTATTTGTTTTTATTCATGAAAATGGGCTGTACACTTCCTGGTTATGTTCAAGAATTTAATTAATAATAATAATATATTTTTTAAAAAGGCTACCTTTGCATGCACATTGTTGAGCAGGAGAGTTTGTCTTTGAGACCAAATGCGCTCAATCTACTTTTGGTGAATATGTTTGCAATGCCTTGCCTAGGCTAATGGCTACTGTAACATTTATAGTAATTTAAAGCTGAGAGGGCATCAACTAAACCCAGTCTTGGCTCATATAATTCCTTTTGCAATGTGAATTGAAAACAACATAGTATTAAAATGTTAAGTAAAGTGACCTGAAATACCTAGTGAATTTGAAAAGGGCCTTATCCTATTTACTTCCGTAAATCAACTCAAATGTGACCCAATCGTCTGTCATTTGTGCCCTAACTAGTGGCGATAGAATATATAGGTCAGTGTTAGTAGGCCTATACTGCAGTTACATTGATTGCTGCTGGTGTTTGGTGTGACTCCATTGTTCCAGGAGCCACTCGTGGCACGCGATTTGAATTGCCAGTTTTAGGTCATTGAGTGATATTGATCGGGGTAATCCATTCAATGCAACAAATTATTCAGTAGTGTCAGTGAGGGAACATCTGTCAAAAATATCATTTCAGGACATGCTGTTCTATTAAATTAAAGGCTTGAAGAACTGTATAAGTTCAGCTGTGATGATGATGATGTAGCAGAAGTGCTGTTTTAGATCTACACAGCAGCGGAGGCTAGTGATGAAAAGGGAAACTTGTCAGATGTTCACAGACGATTTCAGCATTGTCGCGTTGATGATCTGAACTGCAGTGGGGAGACTGTGTGCTCACTTTGAGCTGCTGAAACTTTGTATCG
Source organism: Esox masquinongy (assembly GCA_016801175.1). Taxonomy (NCBI): domain Eukaryota; kingdom Metazoa; phylum Chordata; class Actinopteri; order Esociformes; family Esocidae; genus Esox; species Esox masquinongy. The sequence continues at coordinate 170,595 of JACXGI010000148.1, read as the reverse complement.
GAGTGAATATGGCCACGTGCTGTGAACTGGTCCAGCTCACAACACTTGCCCTAGTAGAAAGCTCATGACTGGTGGCTATATAAATAAATTTGCTTGCTTGCTTGCTATTGAAATGTGTGGATTTTTTTCTGAACCACAACGTGCTCTTAGTGAGCAGGGTTTTTTTAAATGATATGATGGAAACAACAGATTAATTTAGGATTTTGCGTGGCGGCATGGGGGTTGCAGCTTTAATGGTGTCATTGAATGGTGTCATTCCCCTCCAGAAAAGGCTGTATGACATAAACAACAGGTAATAAGGTATTTTGATTTTGAAAAATCTGAAATCCATACTAATTCTCAGAGAAATTGTTAACTGTTAAAGGTAGAACCCCAGAAGAGTTGGGACAGTGACAGATTTGTTTGGCTCCTTATTCCACCACTTCGGATTTGAAATTATACAATGACAACAGTGTTAGTGCAGACTGTCATCTTTAATTTGAGGGTATTTTAATCAATGCAGGATTAACTATTTACAAATTACAGTGCATTTTGTACGTAGCCCCACATCTTAATTTTACTGCGTAACTCGGAAGGGTTGAAGTCTTGACGTGACCTCCAAAGTACATCTGATGCTCTTATGCTTCTTGTCACACTGCTCACTCAACCAGAGAGTGTATGTCGGAATACCCAGCCCCAGAGGAACGCTCTCTATGGCTAACAACCTCAACTGAGCTCACAAGCACCCAAGCCTCCACAAGGAGTCTCTAGAGCATGACAAAGTAAGGCTGCCATATTCACTGACTAACCCCCATCCCTGGTCTGAGCTGGGAAATTGCACTGCCCCATCGTGGGGGTCAAATAAGAATCCAGGGGTTTCTTGGCTGCATTTTGGGGGTCACCACATTATCAAATCTACAATTAGACCCACCCCGTTCCAACAGCGTGTTTCTAAGGGTTATCAAATTAAAGCTTTTATTGAGACTTATCAAAAAAGTAAGCTTCGGGAGTTGACCAAACAACACTGGAATTTGGATTGGAACCGGATGCTATATGGTTAGACAGAAAACAGACCTCTGTGGCCACATCCATCATTGTTGGGTTTGGTGATGAAAGAAGGATGAGTATGCAGAAATGTTTACACTTTATATATTTTTAAACCTGAAGTTTTTTTTAGATTTTGTTTTTAGACCCCTTAGAACATTGATGAAGAGCAATATATTACAAATGGAATAGTGAAAAAATTTAAGTATAGCATATTACCTGTGTCATTGCAAATTGCCTTTTTTGCAAATTTCTATCAAAAGTGCCAGTCGTTTTCCAGGGGACTGCATTTGCAATGAACAAAGCAAGCAGTAGTGAAGTCTATATCATATACAACCAGCCACAATGTATTTGCATTTATAGCTGTGGGTTGCATGCATTTGTAAGACCCCCTCCCTGAGACAATTGTTCTGATTGTCTGGTCGCCTTGAGAAATTACCTCATCCTTGTCCATGGGTCCTTCAGTCCATCCACACTAGCTGCCCCTATTGACACAAGGCACCAGCTCCCTAGCTCCTCTCTGTGAATGACAAGAATGCATACACACACCAACCACAGTCCCTGTCATCACTGGCAAAATGCCAAGCCCAATGAGGTCTGCTTGGGGATTTAGGGAGACTTTTTCTCTTGGGGGGCGCTAATGAAGGGAGGGGGAATGCCCCACATCACTGACATGGAAGTGGAGCTCCCCTTGACAAACACATACAGACTTTTTTCAGAGAGATAGTGTTTGACCCATAGTCAATATTTACCAGGTCAAGTCCAAGGGACTTTTAAATGCGTGTCAGTCATACGACATGTGAAACATTTGAAAGTCAGTAACTGAACAGATGCTACATGTCATCTGTCAGTTTGCCTTCATTATTTTGATGTGGGGGTAATATCAATTGGATACTGTGTTGTGTACTTTGCAATTTTGGATAATTTCCCACTTACCCATTACTTACCTATAATCTAGCAAGTCCAACTAGCACCTTTCCTCCAGTTCTGAGAGGAGTCAGCCATTATCCACCAAAGACATCCAGTAGTTCTCGCTAAGCTACAGTGCAGTCCATAATTTGGACAGTGATACAAGCTGTTGTTTTGGCTCTGTACTCGAGCACGTTGGATTTAAAATTAAACAATTACTATTAGGATTCAGTGCATACCCTCAGTATCAATTTTAGGGTGTTTACATCAATCAACCATGAACCATGTGGGAATTACAGCCCTTTTTATACATAGTCACCACCATTTTTGGAGACCACAAATAATTGGACAAATTAACATAATCCTAAACAAAGTCATCATATTTAGTTTTTGTTTGCAAACCCGACTCTGGAGTCTATGACCCATAGATATCACAAGTCACTGGATATCATCCCTGGTGACTCTCTGCTCTTAGGTTTCTGTTTATTTCGGGGCATTTTTACCTTCAACCATGTCTTCAGCAAGCGAAATGCATGCTCAGTTGGATTCAAGTCAGGCGACTGACTTGGCTAATCAAGGACAGCCACTGTTTGCCTGAAAAACTCCTTGGTTGCTTTAGCTGTATATCGTTTTTTCATTCAAGGTGAAGTGTTATCTGTTCTGAGGAATTTGGTTGGAACTGAGAAAACAAGATTTTTCATTATACCTCAGAATTTCTCCTGCTGCTCTGCTCAGCAGTTACATCATCAATGAAGACAAGTGAGCCAGTTCCAGTGGCAACCACACATCTCCAAATGTATCTTTAAAAAAGAAATTGTCCAAACACTTATGGACTGCATTGTACGACAACTTTTTCTGAGCAACATATGCAGAGACAAACAAATGTTATCCATGACTTTGGGTAAGTGGGAAATTAAACCACCTTAAAATACCTATCCCTTCAAGGTATAGATTGGAGTTTAGTCAATTTTTTTTTATATCTTTACCATTATTTACACAAGGAAATCAGACTGAGACCTAGGTCTCTTTTACAGTTGGGAACCATATTACACCAGTAATAAAAACAAACAAATAGTAATAACAAAACAAAAATATATATTTAATATATATATTATAAAAAAGAAATTAAGATCTAAAAACTAAAATATATGTATACAGAACTTTGCAAAAGCCCTAGGCACCTGAAAGTCGAACTAAAGCCATTTATCTATAGCCATTTTAGATAAAGCCATTTTATCTAAAGCCATTTTCGGACAAACAATTACAATAAACAATAAAAATTAATTATTCTTCAAACATTTAAAATTCCTTATTGGCACAAGAACATCAAACTTAAGGTGAGTGTGTTGCATAGTAGCTGAATGCAATCCTTCCTATGTAAGTTGCTTCATGTAAGCTGCTACATGATGAAGACTAACAAACATTTGAAAAAACTTGTGTAGGGAAAGTGACTCATGTTGTAAAATAATGAAGTACTCCTTTAAATTACATTTGTCCGTTTACGACAGGTAACCTTATCTCCAACTTGACTCTCCAGAAAGCTTGCCGCTGTCAAAAGTCTACCCACTTAGCTAGCAGGTGCAGCTCAAGTTGTTACCTGATATGGCTGCAGGAGGGCTCAAGGAATGTGTGACGTGACTTTAAGTTAAACCAATACAGTCAACTGTCAAATATGTTAAGGTACCTTCGCCTTAACTGACCCTCAATTTTTATTTTAAAAACATATGTTTTATTTTCTTTTTTTTAAGAGAAGGATGGGCAGTTCTCTATTTAGCTGTGGACCCTATTCTGTACTCCTCTATTTCCGGAAAAGGCCCTGCATTAAAAATAACTTCCATGAAACAACAACTCCTGTCGGTGTCTATGGAGAGACGGTACAACCACAAACTATGACGCAGAACGATGTTGCACGGTGTGGTGGACAGCACTATCCTCAGTCACGAGGTCTGATGGAGCACATTGCTAAACAAGGCTCTCATCATACACACAACTGTGCTGTTCTGTGTCCCTCCCTCCACTTCTGCTTACTCTCCAACGGCCTGGGCAGTTGCTAGGTACTAGGCAGAGGATTCCCCTAGAAGGCCAATTTGAACATCCCCTTTCACTTCACACTCTATTACGGGACTATGGGGGAAACCGGTTTCTCTACTTTAGGGGAAGCTCAGATGTGCCAAAAGTAACTGGCCGGGTCTCTCAACCACGAGAGAGGCGGTCATACGCCAGTGAAAAATGTGACTTGGTGAAGCTGATATGATCACTGGATGAGTTACGTGTTACGGGAACAGGCCCCTTCCATGACTGCCAAAGGTCAACAAGGTCACAGATCACAGACAGGATATACTTTTGTTGACAGATGTTTGACACAGCTACCGATTTTGATTCCTCTTTAATGTCTTTTGATTTGGCCTGTTTGGCTGACTGAAATGAGAAGAATGGAATTTGAGTTCTATTGTATACCTCAGTCAATACATACTATATGTACCATTCTTTGGTTGTTAGGAATTAATAGAAGCATGATATATTAGGTTACAATCACACACTTCACTTGTGGGGCTATCTAATCTAAAAAGAAACATGAAAAGATTGTGAATTTATATCCACCGCAAATGAAACAACAGCAGGACATTGCCATGACGGTTGAGTAACCCTAACCGTCTGTTGGGACTGAACGGGATGCTTGGCGGTCCTCTTCAGTGAGATGACAAATGACCCCAGGGCCTAATTCGCTTCACTCTTTGCTCCACTGACGGACGGTAGGGGTCGGCGGAGTGTGGGGGGGGGGCAGCCCATCTGCAATGACTCATTCTGGACAACCCCCGACTACTCCCCCGCTGTCACAATGTTGTCCTTATGCCATGTGCTACCCCCCCTTCACACACACGCACACACAACTGTCTGTTGATTTATTCTTGTGGGGACCTGAAACCTGACCATAACCTAGAATGTTCCATATTCCCTAGCCCTAAACCTAAAACCCTAAAGTCGTTGCTCACCTTAACCTAATATTAACTTCAATAATATCACCTCTATGCCTAAACCTAACCTAGTCCTAATGAAAAAATCCAACATAGTGCTAAAGACTAAATTAGCCTTAAGACTTAAACCTAACCAATAATGACTAAACCTAACCTAGCACGTATGCCTTAACCTAATCTTAATAACATAACTATTTATGTCTAAACCTAACGTAGCCCTAATGGCCAAACCTAATCGATAATGACTAAATCAACCTAGCCCTAACACCTAAACCTAATCGCAATAACATACCTTTTATGCCTAAACCTAACCTAGCCCTAAGGTCTAACCCAAACCAAAACCTAACATGTAATGCTAAATTCTAACACTAATGAAAATTTTAACAGCCTAATTATATGTCCTTCCATAAACCCCAGTGGGAAAACACATTTTCCCTGCTAGGGACCCACCCCGTGTGGACCTATTTTTCTTCGGGTCTTTGGGTCCCCACATGTACACACAGATAGGTTTTCATCGCCGACAAACGCATACAGACACGGACGTGCTGATTGTCCGAGGAATAAGTGTAAATGCAGACTCTGCTTCTTCCAGAAAGACAGTGAATCAGATGTGAACAAACACGGTCAACAGAAACATTGACACACACATTCCCCCAGGTCACTGCAGGCTGCGCGCGCATGCACACGCACGCACACACATGATGGAGCCCTGCCCTGCTGGGAGATACAGTAAATGAGGCCGGTCACCTGAGTGTGTCTGGAGGAGAGAGATCAGCTGTCTCGCTGTCAGAGCCTCAGTCGCTCCTCAGGTTATCTGGGAGGGAAGGAGGGAGGGGGGAGGCTGCTCTGGCCTCTGGGGCTGTTCCACCCCTAAAAAGATTATCCTTAACTCCTTGAACAGGCGGCAGGCTCCCCCGTCAGGCACTCTGATGTATGGAGCCTTCGCTTCTCAACACCCTCCCCATCACTCCCATCCACACATGCCTTTCTGATGCTGCATATCTGGAGAGCCGCTCAATGTTCCCTCTGCGGCAAGGACAGACAGAAGGTGCCGTCGTTGTGGCTCTGCAGTTGTTGTTTTTTATCACCTCTACGATTTCAAACCGGATAAGATGAATCCATTTCTGCACTGGCCAGAGATGTACTGCTGAGTCCTAATAAGTGTCATTTTTCCCGCCTTGTTTTGTTGAAATACACTCTTAATCTAAATGTCTAATCTCAGTTACCTAGAAGAAAAGTCACAACTGACCAGCTGCGTACCACATAGTCTGAGCACGAAAATTGATTACTCAATTTCAATTACTCATTTTCATTTGTTTTCTGTAGGTGTTTGTGCTATGAAAGGACTGAACACAGACTTGAAGATGACATTGGAACCAGGCAACACCAGGGATGGGGAGAGAGGACGTGTTGGGACAGGCCAGAAAGTGACGGGAGAGTAGAGTGAGATGGCGGCATGGAGAGAGAAAGGTAGAGAGGGAGCGAGAGAGGTAGGAAGACCCAAGGGGCACAGCAGAGTATGAGAGAAGTGGAGTAAGTGAATAAGTGTGAGTGAAAAGCGGGGTAGTGAGAGAATCGGAGAGAGAGAGCGAGAGAGAGAGTTGGCCTAAGTGGTAGGAAGGAACAGTATAGTCTTAAAGCCTGAGTCGTGTCTCTGCGTATGTGTAGCATCCAGGATGTCAAGCAGCATCTGCACCTTATGAGAGGTGTTACCCCGACCGACAGTCAAAAGATGCAGCCTTGACGACAAATCATCAGTCCACAGAGGACTACTACGAGGAAGGGGCGGCTGCCATGAATCAAGCCTGAGTTTAATGACTTGTCACATAACCGCACACACACACACACACACACACACACACACACACAGTGCGTGGGGGGTTGGAGGGGTGGGTTTGCAGTGACATCATCGCCATCGGTGGCAGGGTGTTCCGTTTTGCTGCCAATGACCTATGACTGTGACAATAGGGTGGGAGGACTACCTCTGCCTCCTTGACAGAAACAGTGATGCCAAACAAAACGAGGACCTGGGGTCTTTGTGTTCAATATGCAGGGCTGTCAAAGATGAGCCATTAAAAATGCATGTATAAAGTTGAATCTAATCTAATTAGCCACAGACTAGACAAAGGCTATTAAACTCAGGTCCTGGAAATGCCTTTTTGTTTCCACCCGGTACTCACAGTAATTGCAGTCACCTGGTATGCTGGGTCGGGACCTCCAGGACCAAAGTTGAGCAGCCCCAATCCAGACCCTGTGTGATTCCATGAAATAACACACAACCCAAGTTCAGCCTGCCTCTCCCTTTCGAATGTACAGAATAACACACAACCCCAATTCAGCCTGCCTCTCCCTTTCGAATGTACAGAATAACACACAACCCCAATTCAGCCTGCCTCTCCCTTCGAATGTATAGAACATACACAATCCGTTATGGTGGATGTGAAGACCAGAGATACAACCAAAACAGAGACATTCGTTTGAACTCTGTCCACCCAAATAGACAGGGTCAAACACAAAAGACGGGGAGAGGGGGAAGCGGAGAGAGGCAATCCATAAGTCCTTGCCCAGGGATAGAAGAAAGAGGGATGGACAGACAGGCAATAAGTTTAGGCATGGGATAAAGGAGGAAATGTTTAAGGGGTTGGGGGAAGGGGTGCAAGCAGTTAAATATTTGAGGGGTGGGGGAGGGTTGGTATGGGGTAAATTATTTGAAGGGAATAGGGAAAAGAGGATATGGAGAAAGGGGCTTAGTAAGAAAACAAGCTGGGTGACGATGAGGGAGGGAATAGGATTACTGCATCAAACCAGAATAACAGATAGAAGGCAGTCTGCATGAAAGAGAGGGGGAGTGAATAAATGAGCTTTTTTCATGCAAAAAAGGATGAATTTGTGAGGACATGGCCAGCATCCTTGATTGTGTGGGAGGTGTTGTGAAACAATTTCACAGAGCCATTTTTTTTTGTTGCAAAACCCGATTACATAACGAAAATGCCTGTCATCCCTCCCCAGCCAAAACAGAAGGATGGCACAGGTGAGGTCAGTCAATCGAACACTTCACATGGCGGCTGCTGCCATACACAAAATATCACTAAATGTAGTACTCCTCGAGTATATCAATAAAATACTGAAGGCACGCTTATTGGATAGGAGATAGCAATGCAAATTCAGAGTCCCCTCATTCCCAATGTACAGAATATATTTGGCTACTTATTACATGGTTCCAAAATGAGTAGTACGGGCTATGTGGCCTCCTATGGCCAATCAGTGTAATCGACTGATCTCTGTGACAAGACGTACTATTCACCCTCAAAAATGCCAGCAGTGTCTGACATGTGGGTTAGCAATACTCATGCCCCTGAGCATTACTGCCAAATGTCATCGTTCTGAGTCAAACGGATCAAGAGATGTAAACAAAAGCCCACTGTCGCGCCACCGTGTGTTTAATATGAATTTTCTTCAATGTGTTGTCTTGCCTGTTGTTACAATTCAAATGTCTTTGAACAATTTTTTATTGGTCAATTGCGGCCATGTAGGTTGTAAAATTGGTGTTTTACAGTGTTTAAAGATTTCTTTCACAAAATTTAATAAATACTAAATACAGAAAAATACGAATTTGTTCCTTCTGAGGGGAGGCCCGAGTTTCGTCAAAACCCCAGTGATAAGTGATGTATGTATGCAGGGAAACAGATCCATAGTTTCATCTTAGATTTCATCATTGGGGCCAATGAAAACTCCAAAATGAAGTCCAGGATGGAAGTTCCTTTACAATTCACACTGTCTGGGTGTTAGAGAACCAAATCACTTAGGCTAACCCACAATAGCAATGGTTAAGCAGTGTCTTTACTTAAGATTTTTTTTGTTCTGAAGCACATCTCGCCACACTGCTTGCTCAGCAAGGAAATAATAACCAGCACCTAAGCACTTGGAGGACAATGCATTCATCGATCAAAAAGGAGGTTTTAGCTTGCAGGAAGCCGTCCTACCACAAGGAGTCGCCAGACCTGGGACATTGATAAGTCAAGTTACACAACCCCATGCAAGGCCCCTAGCCATTGTCACTATGACATGGCCAGGAAAAGTCTTACTTTTTTAAATTTTTAGCAGAGGTCACCCAGGCGGTACTATAGGTTTATACAGTACCCCAAACCGGGAAAAAGAGCTATAGCGTGAAAACTGCAATGCTGATTTTCTGTCTTCTGGTGGCTGAAGCCTCCCTATCTGACCATAAATATTCTCTATAAGCTTGGATTATTTCTGAAGAGGGATCACTGGTAAAAAGCCTGTGCGGACAAATGAGGCTCATCTCAATTAATATTCAATACACCATCCCTCATCCATTGCTCCACAAAAGTCTCTCCCATCTATCTCTAATGTATACCAAAATAGAAGTGCGTCTGAAGGCAAAATTTACTAGACAAAAAAACGTTATTTTTGGCAGACAAAAATAACCTATATTAGTGTTCCCTTTTTTGCAAAAAATGCCAAGTAAGTTTGGTTATGTATGTAAATATTTGTCTCAATAAAACCTTTTATTTTCATCCTGTAAAGGATTGAGCTACAATCCAACCTAACCTTCAAAGACAGAAAGTGTTGAATATTAACAGGCTTAACGCACAAGCTTTCAGCTAAAATACATATTATACCATGGACCAAGATGAAAGTGAACTTCTACAGTAGTCTAGGGAGTTTGAATTAGTTCAGCTTTTAGCTTTCTGGCCATACAATATTCTGAGTTTGACCTCATTCATACACTATAATGTGGCATAGAAGTAGCCCCAGGCTCGTCTTCTCTCCCAGAGACCAGTAGCAGACCAAACAACCGTCAGCTTTTATAGAGCCTGGTTCTTCTCGATATCTATTCAGGTATTTCAATGCTAAGTGTCAGCTGCAGTATTCCCCGAAGGCCTACACCTGGCTTCTGTGATGAAAAGCGGTCCGTGACAAACGATCGTGGAAAGAGTTGTACAGATAGGTCGAATAGGAACCTTTTCTCATCAACGCCTGTAAGGAGTCATCCCGAACACAGATTACAACGCCAAATTCAAACGATTGTCACGTGCTTGGTTAGTAATACAATAACTATAACAGTTAATACACGGATTGTGTGCAGCTGCGGCCTTCATTCTGCATCTACATCGGTCATACATTCCCCACAGGCTGTCATGACATTTGCTACTGTTTGCCGAAAAGCGAGTTACCCGCCCCCCGGGCAAGGCCAGCACAAACATTGGTATAGAGACAGGCAGCCGCACTGGTTACATGCATGCATCACTATGGGAACCTATACAATGTAGCGAACCAATCAGCCGCAGTGTTATTGTACGATAGCTATAAATAGACTACGGCTGGTTTATTTAGATTCAAAATCATTGTTCTTGAAACCATATTAAAATCGACTGCTGGTAATGTTCCCTGTCATCACGCTGTCACTCATCCCTGCAGTTCCACAGCAAGGCATCATTCAGCGTCTGCGCTGGCCTCCGCTAACATAAACGGGGCCGTTTCACCATCCGTCAATGGACCCTTTATACTGCAACAGTGAAACGGAAATAATTCAGCGCCCATGTTTCTTAAATCATGCAAACGTCGAGTGTCTGAACAAACATGTAGAAAACCGAACGGGGGATATCATGTCCTCGGTAGGAGGATCACGATTGTCAGTCCGTAGTCAACGAGGCGTATAGCACTACACTGACCACGAGAAACAACCATCCCATGTAACTCAAGCTAGACCATTAAAAAAACACAAGGGAACGTACAACTATGGCTCCTAATTAAACACCCATACGGTCACTAATCCATAAGTAATTCGAAATGTCATTAAATAGGCCGATGGTGTCCTTCGTCTGAAGGCTAGGCACAACGCCGCCATCAGGTGGTAACAGGCGACTATTCAAATATAAAGTTTTTTGCTGGACTTAAAACACACCGGTATCAGGATCGACAGAGGACTTAATTTTATATTTTGTGGAGGAATGTGATTTGAGCTCACCCAAAAGGTAACCGATCATGCGGATTACTCCAACAATGTCATGAACTAAAACCTCCCCTTTGACTTTAAATCATCCACACTACAGTCATGGTTCTCCTAGCGTTTGTTTAATGTTTGTGTTCACAAAATAAGCTCCAGACCACAAACAAGAAAAACACATACTGAAACATCTATGAAACATACAAGCCCTCACAGTGTTGGCAGGTCTAGTCAAAAGAAAACGTGTCAAACCAATTCATCTTTAAGGCAGAGAAAATTAAACATTTTAAATAATATTCTTACAAGCTGTTTCTGAATAATTAAGTTTTAATAAAACTAAATTTAGTTCATACCGTTTCAGGTCAATGGCTGAAAAAAGACATTTTAACAATCTATCAACTTACCCCAGTTGGACACAGTAACAGCATGTAGCCACCAGCACTAACTGAACTGAATTGACAACCAGATTTCTGTTTCAATAACATGCATGTATCGTAGATCTGGAAGTTAAATTTATATAGGGAAATAAAATATTGGGATGAACTGTCAAAATGAAAAATTCAGATTCAGTTCACTGGTCACTTTTACAAAATAATTCTGACAGGAAAATAATGGGAATAAAAACAACACACTACCCCAAAACAAAAGATTTAATCTGAAAAGCCCAAGTATCGGCAATCTGATCCGTCCAGCAAACTGCATCCAGAATACAAACTGACGGTCCCTGTCGACGTTTGTTCCTAGCAACAGTATTCATTCGGAACAATGTGGTAGTATTACTGCTCATTTAGACCACAGGTTGTAATATACATTTATCTATATACACTTACATTAGAAAGCTATCACCAAGCATTAGCACTGAACGGTACGCCAGTATCAGGCAAGGTTAAATGGTTGTCTGGTTATACAGTATTACATTTAAAAAAACTTAAAAAAAACCAGTACAGTGTGGAAGGTATCAAGAGAATAGGAAAAAAAAAAAAGGAACGTTGACTTGCCTCACCGTCTTGCTAACTGGAGAGGTTCGTATCAGACTCTAGGCTATTAGCTACAGGTAAGCACCATCTGTATGCAAGACACATTTAGAAGACAGTAAGTGAGCTACGATACTGCTGAGAGACGAAATGGGGACATATTCTGAGAAGAGACAATAAGCAAAGTAATGGATAGACTGGGAGACTGTCAGAGGTTGGGTCTGGTGCCTGGGACAGCCCAAAAACAGCCAACCAGGTTCAGAACTCGTCATAATACTTAACATACAGTACGCATTAAAGCCAGTCTTTAAAAAAAAATAAAATAAAAAAAACGGTTCCAGCTGACAACGAGTTTTGCATTAACACACTTACAGTTGAGCGACAGTTTGTTAGAGGGAGCCGACGTCTACAAATGTCATTGTTGACGGTTTCACCAAATTCTTAGGGAGGAGTTGTTAGGACGGGCTTTTGTTTACGCTTTATCAGGTGATATATTTTTCAGGTTTTAAGACAACACTCGAGTCGATAGGTAAAAACCACTGAGGGGCAAAACACTGGAAGGTGGACAAGAACAGGTAAATGAGAAAAAGCCCCAGTACAGTGAAGGACAACCCGCCAGCGTGGCTAAACAAGGCAGAATGTCCTTCAATAAAAAAATCCTATTTATCCACTAAACACATGGTGCTGGTCCTTGACTGAAGACCGCGCCCCCTTCTTTCTTCCAATCGACACATCCACTCGGAACGTCGTCCTAGGATCTGACCTCCTGACTGGGCTTCCCACTCTGGTCCTGGAGAAAAAAAACAACAACATAAGCAAAGTCATTGCTACGGTTAATCTGAACCAGCTTCAGTTTAGGCAGGAAGACAGGACATGGTTCAACACTGCACACTGCTTAAAACCTTTCTTGGAAAGGACTGCGTTTTCAGTAACCAAACAGTGGAACTTCTCAAGGATGAGAGAAGCTCCTCAGAAGGACAGCACAAGCTCAAGAGAAACACTAGCTTTAGCCCACACAGCCAAAGCAAAACAGACAATCACCAAGACAAAACGAATTGCAGATCAAAATGAGGAACCTGGAGTCTTTATGGCTGAAGGTGTTTAAAGGACAGTCACATGAGCCCTATTCAAAAGGCCTGTCTCTATACCAAAAGTGTTCTCATCTGGTCAACAGTGACCTCAATCTGTCTCGGATATCTCCCAACTAACAAGACCAGTTAGGGGTGAACAAATGCATCGATACGTATCCGTAAGTTATTGAATCGATTTGTGTTGTGGATTTGATGTTCTAGGTAGAGTGACACGAGCATCTCAGGATATTGGTTGGAACAGCAGTTTGCACACCCAATGTCTAAAAACGATGTCTGACAACAGAAAATAGAACTAACATTCGGCACATGCTAAATTAAGGGAAATTCAGGTATCTATCGGTAAACTTGTCTGTAAAACTTTACCAGCCACTTTGGTGGGTAACCAACGAGCACACAGGAACCTAAATTGTCCCTGCCAAATCTCATAAGAACACCAACACATCCTGTTTTGACACTCCTGTCCTGTTATCTCGTCCCCGAATTAGGCAACATTTGCTAAATAGACGGAATAAACAAGCCTGCGGAAAAAGACCACATCGCAATGTGCCCGATAGAACCATGAGGTTCGGGCTGATGAAGGCTTCTCTGTGGGGCAGACTAAATTCCACTGAAGATAAATGGCACTCCTTCACCCAAAGGCTCCTGTAGTCATGTACCAACAGCCATGTAATCACGCCAACTTATATGCAATTAGATAATGCAGCTGTGCGATCACATCCAACGTCAACTTATCGGCAGGTTTGTAAGAGAAAGGCAGGCATAGAAAGATACCCCTGAACATTGCCCATGTAGTTAAACCATTTCCAAAGAGATTTTGAATAAACAGGCATTATTTTTTGCTTGATAGAAAAATAGATTTTGTTTGCGACCTAGTAGGTTAAGTCAGTCAAATAGAGTACAATAAGCTATTCACGCGTTAGAAAACCACGAAGAATGGACAGGGTGTTTTCATATCACCGTCACAACGACACAGATCATTGGTTTCATTCTAGTAAAATCAAAAGGGAGGCCTTTGGACTTCATGTAACAGAGAGAAGTAAAATTCATTGTGTTATAATGACTATTGTATATCATCTGGGGAGGGGGTACGGAATTGTATCACAGCTACATTAGAGGAAAGGCCAATACATTGAATGGCTGGCCAGGGGGCCGACCCGTTATGGAACCACGGTCACGCCAAAGTTTTCCACCCCCAACAACAATCAACATTATTAAAACAGGTCAGGAAAACCAAAAAACTAACAAACCAACAACCATCACCCTTGTTGGACCCCAGCTCAACCACCTAGGACCAAGTAGGGTGCATTTCTGGTTGGGTGGGTGGGAGAGAAGGGGGAGAGACTTGCCAGTTGTTGGTAGGTTGGTGGGGGTCGCTGGGGTTTTGGGGCTCACTCCGGGACATACGCTACCTCGGGCGGGGGCGGTTTGACCGTGACGGGCTGGGAGGAGCGACGAGGAGGAGACGGTTTGGGCTGGGCCTGCTGCTGCATGGTGTCGTAGTATGTCACTCCCCCGTACACCTGGGACTGGGCCAGAAGAGAAACGGGAGGAGTTAGAACACTGGGGGGGGGGGTGTGTGTGCACATGCGTGTGCGTGCATGCAGAGGAGTCACCTGGGGGTTGTACATGGGGGGCAGGCTGGCTCCTGCTGGATAGGGGTAGTTGGTGTTCCCAAAGGTCATGACCCCTGGTGGAGGATAGAAGGGCGGGGCAAGCAGCTGCTGGGGAGGCGGCTGTCCGGGGGACATGGAGACGGATGGAGCTGCGTAGAGAGCCGGGTTGGGTATGGGGCCGGCCGACTGGTGCGGATGGAGACCTGCGGGAAGGGGCAGGTTGACGGGCGGGACCAGAGATGGAGGCAACCCCCACCCATCACATGGTTCCCCTGGCAGCAGAACCCCAGACACTAACCTGGTTCCCCTGGCAGCAGAACCCCAGACACTAACCGGGTTCCCCTGGCAGCAGAACCCCAGACACTAACCTGGGTGGGCAAGGTGCATCTCAGGCTGGACCAGCATGCCCTGGGGTGGGAGAGGGGCGGGGCCATCTCCATGGGTGTAGATTGGTCCTTGGTAAGACACTGCAGGAAGCAACAAGAGTCTAGTTTCCCATTTGTCCTCTACAAGACAGATACTAGAGTACATCACCACAACCAGAACATTTGGCCGCACAACAAAACAGCCTGGGCCTTTATTTGCTTCAGTCACTGAATGCATTCACAGCTCATTAGTGAAAGGCTTCCATTTGAACATGGCGCCTAATTTCCAGAACCGTGGAAATTTTACAGGTTGCATACAGTGTGGCCAAACTCGTACGTATCGGCTTCTAAATAATGAAGTTCGTAAAATAAAACCACTAACTTCTGACCCATCAGGCAAACAGGAGATAGTAATTTGTAGACACGGAAAAACAGCAGCAAGTGGGTGTGTGTGTGTCTCTCATTTCCTTCAATGTGTACTGATGCTTGGCTATGCCACTGTGTTTTTGGTGGCATCCCGCCCCCTGGTGGCGGCATGTCCCCTAACTCACTGGGTTCATAGTAGTGGCCCTCCATGACCCCTATGTGCATAGGAGCAGGTGGCTCTGGGACGGGCCTCTGGCGCTGGGCCGAGTAGCGCTTTGCGCGGTTCCCAGCCCCCTGGGTCAGAAAGACAGAGGAGAAGGAGATGAGGCGGACGGAAGCCTAAACGGCAGGGGAAACTTCAGATTTCCTCTAAAATTCCACAATAAAATAACAGAAAGGCCCCTCGGTACATGACTACAGGAGCCTTTGGGCAGGTCCACTCACCATTTCTTCCATGTTGCTGTACTGGGCAGATCCTCCCCCCATGTGCATATTGTTAGGGATGCCTGCAACGAGACGGACACGGGTTGACAACACGCAAGACCAGCAGCACAGGTTGACAACACGCAAGACCAGCAAACTACCTGATCAACAGCTGCTGGTTAGTTGGTCAGAATTTTTTTTTTTTTTACTTTAATCCTGTAACTAGTTCCTGCAACAATAAAAATAATAAAAAGATGGCAATTATTCTATAAATTATCTTGTGAAATCAAAAAAACTTGGGTGAACTCAGCTAACAAAATTTATAACAGGTAAAACACAGGAGCAACGGATTTCAGCTGACGCTACAAGAAAACGGACATCTGTGAGCCATAAAGGTTGAAAAGTTAAAACTAGGCTCTCAGCTAATCTCTGATGAACAGAGCACTGATGTAAGGCTACCAGTTGAGCCAATATTGACTTCAAGAACCAATCCTCACCACGCCTGGTCATTCCTTTCAAACATTATTGCCCAAGTCTGTGTAGTGCAAGTGTGGTCTCTAAATATGTATCCCGTTTAATGCCTTTTGGGTTGACAGAAATACTTTGAATATCCCAAACCCCATCATCTAAAACTGTTAAAAGTAGGCTTACCTGGCAGATGTAGTGGATATCAAGTCTACACACTCTTATTGAAAATGCAGCTTTTGTTGATGTAAAGGCTGAAATCAAGAGAAATCATGTCTGATCTTTCTTTACATTTAAAACCCTGTAACCAATAATATAAGTAAAAAAACAAATGGATCATTTCATATATTCATATATATATATATTCATGCATTGGTTGCAGCAACAAGGCTGTTGGGACAAATCTCTGCTCACCTAGGACACTTGGATTTTGTCAATTTATCCCACAATTTTTATTTTTTCTGAGTTCAGGCTAATTGCAAGGGGATCTACTTTACCCTGCCCGTTACAAGAAGGTCCAGGCTCTGACTGGGCCATTTCAGTACACTGATCTTTGCTTTTGCAAGCCATTCCATGGTGGATTTGGTCGTACACTTTGGATCTTTGTGGTGTTGAAAGGTGAAACTCTTTAACTTCAGCTTTCTGGCAAAGGGCAGCAAGTTTTGCGCCAAAATATCTTGATTTTAAGAGCTATTCATTGTGCCCATTATCCTGACTTGAGGCCCTGTCCCCTCTATAAAGAACCTAACCCTATGCCTGACAGTAACTAATCTGCACTTTGGGTGATGAGCAGTGTTAATCAGAATTCCTTCATTTGATGTCAGGTGACGGAAAATTCCCCTCGTACATGACATGGAATGTGATTGGTTAAATCTGAACAGTTTCAACAGCCATTATAAAGGGTGTGACCAAGGCATTTACCCTATTATTTGTCTTCCTTTCAGCCTTTAACTAAACAAAAGCGGCATTTTTAGTAACGGTGCGTAGACTACTATACTGGTTAACATCATTATTGTATACTTGGCAACAGCAGAACAGAATCATTGCTATACCTGCATTGCTCCAGCTAGACGTGCTATGCAAGGGGAACTGATTTGAAAATGATTCAATCAGGACTCAGGATGATCCAATTCAATTGTTTCTCTACAAGAGTACAATGCAGTGCAGGGTTTCTAAAACTATGGGTCAGGGCCCAAAGAAGGCCCAGGGTATACTAGACTGAGCTTCAGATTTTAATGTAAAGCCGATGTCACCTACCTTTGTAGCATCTTGCATTCTCTTGGCGTATGAACAATATCCATATTACAATTTCATGAAATCTAATTAAATCTGCAGGCCTACCCGCAACTATCAATTTGTAGTTCCAACCAGGATTTAAGTCCCAACATATGTCCACATTTGAAACACGACACATCGGGGCGCCTTTAAATTCCAACACTGAGCACAAGGCCCTCCTAGGCTATAGACCACCCGCAGAGAAGCACCCCGTCCCCGGCATTCTGACAGGATCAGCCGGCTTCAGAGAAACACTCGCATTCTGCGCCAGCCTCACGGCGACATGCTGCAATGCTGGTTGTGGTCCCACTATGTCAGAGAGACAGGGCAGGGACGCCAAACACACCGCTGAGCCAGGGGCCAAGGCAGGAGGAGTGCTTCCCGAGCCACCAGACGGTGTGACTGCCAAGAATAATTGCAGCAAACAATCTCAGCAAAATGCCTGCAATATGCAGCCTAACTGTCAAGAGGGAAAAGAGGTCGAGTGAAGGGGGGAGGGGGCTGAACACAAGAACGAGAAAACCGAACACGTACCGCTCATCTCAGCACGTAGATATGGGGGTTGATTCTGGGCCCAGTTCTGCCCGGCCAGGCTGAGTCTGGCTAGGTTCTGGTCCAGCCCAGTGAGTCCGGTTCCCTGGCTGCCGCTTCCAGAATCGCCCTCACCCTGCCTCGGCCCAGGGCCCTGCCACGGCTCACTCTTCAGAGCCGAGGGAGAGACACTGGGGGCAGACTCCTCAAGGGAGGCCTGCTTCCCCAAATCTGTGGGCCGGGTACGAGTCCTCCGGGCCAGGGAGTACGACTTCTTCTCCACGGGCCGCTCGGGAGGCGGGGAGGCGTCGCGCGTGGCCGTGTTGTCCGCCGCGGGGGAAGATCCACCCCTGTGCTGCTCTTGTTGTCGGGACGCGTCACTGTCCCTCTCCCGGTCCCCCTTGCAGCCGTAGTTGTGGTGGTAGGCGGATTGTGACGCGGTCGCCGTGGTGGCACTCCGCTCATCATCCTCCTCACTGCGGACGTCCTCCACCACTACCGAGGGGCTGCGCTCCGTGTGGGGCCCCCGGCTCCCCCGGCCCCTGGGGGCCCGCTCCCCATCCACGGTGGGCAAGCTCCGGATATGGGTGGGCTCGGCCTTGGGGCCTGGCCGCTGGGACTCCTGGTTCCTGTCAACCCTGTGCTGGGCCTGGGGGGGCCTGTTGCCCTGGAAGCCACGGGATGGGGGTTGTGGGGAGGGCCTGGTGGTGGCGGTGGGGTTGCGCTGTGTGTTGGGGGCGATCAAGGGGGCGGTGCCAGACTGCTGCGGGGATGAGGCTGTGGGCGCGCAACGGCTGTTGGGGTTCCCCCCCTGCTGCCAGGAGCCACGGACTGGCCTCTCCCTGTCTCCGTCACGCCAGCGCTTGTCCCGGACCGGGGAGGTGCTGTGTCTGCAGGGGGAGATGATGAGAGGCTCGTTTCAGGACATGCCGCTAGCTAGCACATAGCAAGTATACAGCTAGTAAACTTATTGCCAGTATTCATATGAATTAACAAACTATTAGGAAAAGATGTCAATAAATATTGGCAAGATCGAGGACGCTGACGGGTAGGGTTTCGTGGGTGGTGCTTTGTGGGGTACCTGGGCTTGCGCTGTCTGTAGGAGCGGTCACCCCCATTGCGGATGTCATAGCCATAGATGGCAATCAGCTCGTCCCGTGACTTGGGCGCCTGCTCCTCCTCCCTGAACCGGTCGTGCTCCCAGCGGCCCTCATCCTTCCACAGCTTTCGGTTACGGCCCTTAGGCCTGGTGCACAGGAGGGAAAGGACACATCTGTTAGGGGCCGTGCAAATACAGGCTCTAGAGCAAGTGGCACCTCGCTTTCCGTGTCCCAATAAGCAATCGCGGCAAACTAGCCTCTCTCAGCGAACCCTCTGTAGAACACGTGCTTTCGAAATACAAGAAACACAAAGACCCCCACCCTTGATGATTCTGCTGTTTTCTGATTGGCTCAGAGGTCGTGATTAGCGAGACTGAGCAAGGCCAATCGCTAAAAGGTAAGCGCTAGCTGTGGGCTGTCAACAGGTGAGCCAGCGGAGACAAACACTAAGTGACCACAAATACAGTAATTGCTAGTGTGGCCCTACTTTTATACCGATCTACCAATGAAGCCTAATCCATTTATTACTAGTTAGATAACCATCCTGACGGCAGTTGTTCAGTCACATTCAGCCAATGGCACCAAAAACACTTCACGAAATGGTGTTAACGGTTTCTCTTACCGCTCCTCCTCCTGTGTGCTACCCCTGACATCATGCTCAAAGAACATTCCCTTACGAGGGATGTAGGCAGGGTTATTCCGATCCTGATCATCATCCAATTTGAGGCCTGGTTTAGTCCCTTTATTCTCAGGGTCGTCGGTGCTTTCCTGGTTACAGGGAGACGTCACGTTAGGAATGGGCCCACGATGCCGGGATTCTTTCAGTTCTCTTTTATGTCAACTGTCTTACCTGGCCGTCCCCGCTTTGCCGTTCCCCTGCCAGGTTGTCTTTATCTTCACACTTTACTTCTTTACTCACGCGTTCCTCCTTCTTCCCTTCCTGCCCCTCATCTTCCTCCACTCCTTCGTGCAGCTCATCCGCAGCTAGGGTGTCAGTATCCATGACAGGGCTGGGCTTGGGCTCAGCAGCTGGCGTTTGGACTTCATCCTCTTCTTCTTCTTCATCGCCGCCCTAAAAAAAAAATAATCAGAATTACTTTCACTGTGATCCTTAACAAGACAAGACAGTTCGCACTGAAAATAACCCCAAATGAGTTCCCCTTCATCCCGTCCGTACCCACAGTGCAGTCTCAATCAGGAGGATTCCACTGCCACCTTCAGCTGGGGGATTTGTTCATGTGTTTGTATACACTTGGGGATGCCACGCCACAACAGGGATGTGTTTTAAATAACATCACCCGTATGAGTGGATCAAACAAGCTCACCTCCATGGTGAAGGACTAAAACAATATGCAAGTGAGAAACATCTAACCCTTTTCAATAGTCTACCGTTTGTTGTGACAGTCAAACACAATAAATCCTCCTTTCAAGAGAACGAGAAGCTTTGGGGGAGGGTAATGAAGCATGCATGACTGAAACTATAACAGTCTGGTTAGTCATTAAAATTCTTACCCCAAGCGACCAAACTGCATGTCAAAGTTTTATCGCACAGCACGAACCTGGTCAGTGGTGGCAGCTTACCTCTGAATGGGAGCCATTTTTGTCAGGATCTTCACTTTCATAGTCAGAAATGACAGCTGCAGAAACAAAAATCAAATGTATCTGAAGTAGTTCAATGGTTCAAATCTGTGTCAGAAATGGTCTGTGTGGGTTATTCAATTAGATCACAACGAACTCACCTTCTCCAACACCATCTTCACTTTCCTGTAAATATAGAATGTAGAGTCAAACGATAAATGTAATTCATTGACTACATGATGGCGGGTATAAGATCCCCTTATGACAATCTGTTAAAAATCAGTGAAATTTAACGTTCACTTTGTGTGATACAGACTTCACCAATATTGATCTGGCCATTCACAACAATTCAAGACAAACATGGACTCCACATATAGCTACCACTGATTTAATGTTAGCTAACATTGGTTAAATAAATGTTTGCAAGCAAGGCAATACAAAAAAAGATCTTAAGCTGTTTTTACAGAACACAGAAGATAGGGAGGGGTTTGACAGAGGCAAATAGCGGCCATGTTCCTCAGCCAGCTAATGAGGCTAACCAACAGGTTACCAAGTTAAATAATTTAGCGGTTAATGACCACGTTCGTACGTAGTCAGTGAATGAACCAAAACATTTATTAACACCTTGGTTTTGGTTGAAATTAACGACTAAAAAGGCCCATAACGTCAGCTGGCATGTTACAGACCACTTACGTACTACTGTAACTGATAAACACTAGTTACTGTCACTCAGTAATGATTTACAAGGCATTCTATTAACAACATTACCGATTTCAGTACCTGAATCGGCAAAGAAAACCTGTCCTATAGGCAGGCACAGTACTAAAGAAACAAACTTTGCCAAACGTTACATACAGACGTGCTAGCCTACTACAGCAACCAGAACCGAGTTGCTGTTTTGTCTATTTAGCAAGCATTTTGGCGCTGGACATCGTTCCGGGCCAAGCACCAGATTGGGTTGATTCATGAGCAACACTAGGTGGCTGGACGTGGCAAACTCAAAACACAGGGACATGGCTTGGCCTAATACTGGATAACCACCCGAGCAGAACTCCCATTCCCTTAACTATCTGACTCGCTGCACCGGCCATTACAGTAGTTAGCCGACTAGCTATATGTTTAGCTAACGTTACCTAGGATGGCTATTGAGCTAGCCAACTTATCAAGTCCTATAAATTGATCAGCTTCCGAGTCGCGAGAGCAAGGCACTCACACATTCAGATTCAGCGTCGATTTTTGGAACCACACGGACAGCAGTTGACTCAATAGGTTCAGGATCCCCTCCACGCGGCTTTATCGTTGGTGAAAGGGACTTTTCGCTATCCGATCCCGACACAGATTCATCGTCCTCATCGCTGTCCTGGGACGCGCGCCTCCTTCGCCGCCGCCGGTCCGCCATCTTAGGAATCAAATAGAGGAAACCGGAAGAATGCCAGGAATTGTGGGTGAATGTAACTAGGTACGCAATTCCGCCCTTTCATTCTCGATTCTTCTATTTTTTTCTTTTTAAAAAAAATTTCAGTGATTTGCCAAGTTATCTTTTTAATTACCTACTGTCGGTAATTGGTCGTTTAAAGACTCTGCAATCAAAATAAATTGGTTAACACAATATGTTGGTAAATCTAGAGATATTATTACCCATAGACAAAATGACAGTAAAATAGATGTACTTTAGACCGAATTCGTCCTTAACTGAATTCCTTCTACAACACTAACTCCCCAAGCCGCTGATAACGAGTACACAGGAGGTTTATAGCAGACACCCATGTAAGGGCCAGCGCTTTAATTTTCATAATTTCAGACACTTATTCACAGCGACTTACAATGGAGTTCATACATTTTAACTTTACTGTTCCACTCTTTCAAGGTACAAATACATTTTGCATTCATCAACTCAGGAACATCATATAATTTAAAATCATTAAAGATTAACGGGCAGAAAGCGTTTTATTATTATTATTATTACAGTAACATCTTTGCAACAAACCATAAATGCTGCTGAAAGCACTTTCAACACATTCCAGCCTCATAGTCCTTTTTCTCTCAGACAGATCTCCTTTCTGTAGTATGCAACAGCAATCACAGACAGATGGGAGACAGCTACATTCTGCGCTGTTCAAATATGATGCATGTCATTGTGAATGATAATATGAACAGTTTGGAGAACATCAGCCCGTTTGTTTGGGGATATTTTGGGTAGTGGCAACAAGGAATCATCCTCAAAAAAAAAAAATTATTCTGGGAACATCACCAAATATGTCCTCTGCTCCTCCAGCTAGTCCACATCAACCTCACCCCAACGACTGAACCAACAAAAGGAACTGTTTGCATTCCAACAATGTGCAAACTATGGCATGGCACACCTTTGGATGCTAGGGGATTGTGGCATGCAGTTTCCCCACCCCATGAGTGTTGTTCTCCCAAATAACAACAAGCAGGCTCTCACACAGGAGTGCCGCCAGGCTTTAAGCCAACTGGGGTATCCTCTACTGGACCCGGCTGAGGAGGACAGATTTATTTTCGGCAGGTCCGGTGGGGGGTGTGTTTCTTGGGCACCTCTACCCGGCAGCGGCTCCGCTCATCCAGCCAGGGCAAGTCGAAGCTCCTTCCAGGTATAAAAAAAAGAGATGGGGGGTGGTTCAATTAGGAAGCAAGAACTCACATTGCATTCTGTACGACGCTTACCTCGGTCGTACTCAAGGACCAGCGCACGTACGACTCAACTCACCTTCTCGTCAATTTTGGCAGAGGTCGGCCAAACGCCGCCACTGGGAGGTAGGGCGTGATCACGAGGGACTCCGCTGGGGGGGGGGGGGTTAAAAGCGTAAGCACAAGACACTCGTAAAACAGCTCAGTATTCCCACTGACTACATCTCGAACAAAAATCCCGTACCAGATAGTTTGCTCCTTGCACACGTCCTGACAAAGCGGTCTGGGGGAACTTACCATCCTCGGCGTCGGGGTAAAAAGAGAACACCTCGGGCACACTCTCCTGGATGCCCTTCCTCTTGTTCATGCGCTGCTGTAGCCTCTGGAACATCCGCTGCTCACGGATCCGCTGGATGTCCCATCTGTGGGTGGAGGAGGAGGAGTGAAGGACACAGCCAGGGGAGGTCATAGTAAGGGAGACAAAGAAACAAAGCCAAAGTCAGAAAGAGTAACAGACCCACTCCTAACGAGAGCGAGACAAACAAGCAGAGGAGTGTAATCCCCCCCACACCTTTTCCTCCTCTTCTCATCCAGCTCATGCTTCGAGTGGCGCTTCAGGAAGACATTGTCATCTAGGTTCTGTAAGAGCAAGAGTTTGCCGTTAGACCTCCTGACCAGTGGTCCAGTCTGGACCTCCACCACGGTAGGCTTCACATAGCCCGACACAGGTACCCACCTCAGGGATGTCAAATGCCTCGTCCTCTCCCAGAGGCTCCATAAAGTTCTCTTTCCACGATGGAACTGTGTACAAAGACGGACAGCGGTCATGTCACTAATAACCACCCAAATTACGTTTTGCAAACATCTTTCAGCTTGTCGGCATGGGAACAGCAAGGGATCACACATTACAATATAACGGGGATTATATGTGTATTAAGGCTCTACACTGCAATCTATTATTATTATGCTAAACATAATAAATTCAAAAGACAATATTCAGCCAAAAATATACAATACTAATGATAAAAATCAAGTCAATAATTTGCTTTTCAAATTCTACTACTAGAATTTAAATGTGAAAAAGACATTGAAGGAGTAATCCGACCCAATAACACATTCCTATGAAATGAATAATTATATAGTTAAATAATTCAAATAGGACAAATCTATGACAATTCATCATTATAATAAAATATGTAACCAAAATTGGTAGAGAAATCACTATAGAGAAATTGGAAATCTGTAGAGCAGGGCTGTCAAACCGGTTCCACGGAGGGCTGTGTCTGCAGGTTTTTGGTTTGTCCTTTAAATTGGTTCCCAGGTCAGGCCTAAACAACCAGGTGACGGTAGAAACTAACCAATTAAGCAACCTAATTAGTCAATTAAGTACAAGGTGAACGCGAAAACCTGCAGACACGCAGCCCTCCATGGAACCGGTTTGACACCTCTGCTGTAGAGACACGGCAGCCCTCTTTTACCTTTGTGGCGAACACACAAAGCCAGT
Organism: Esox masquinongy; assembly: GCA_016801175.1. Taxonomy (NCBI): domain Eukaryota; kingdom Metazoa; phylum Chordata; class Actinopteri; order Esociformes; family Esocidae; genus Esox; species Esox masquinongy. The sequence continues at coordinate 145,783 of JACXGI010000148.1, read as the reverse complement.
ATCAGCATGTAGAATATAAATACTACCCACAATGCACTCCCAATTCACAATGTACTGGTAACAAAACCAATGTGGAGTAATACAATTCCAGTCAGGTTTCCCCATCTCCCCAACTGTACCCGCATGAAAGCAGGACACAGGAAAATACGCTTAGAAGTATATTACTCTGACGGCGTGGTATGTAAAGTACTTTGAGCAAATGTTAAAGCATAATTTGTCACAACGGATGGATGTGTTCTAGACAAGCCCATACCGTAACATCTATCTGGAGTGCACATAAACACAGACTAACAAAAAATATATTTTTGTATTTAAGAATTTATTTTAATACGGGCAAAAAGAACACAGCAATATATCAGCGTATGGATTTATTTCCCCCTTATCTCTGAAGGTTCCTAACATTTTAATTGTATTTAATTGTTGTCTTGCAAACATTATTCGTTCAGCCAAGTCATCATTCTAAATGAGAATTGGTTCTCACTGCTTACCTGGTTAAATAATAAACAAGTAAAAAAAAAAAATAATAATTTTTTTTTTTTTTTTTTTTTTTTTTACACACACACACACACGCGTCTACAGCATCCTAATTCTTGCACTCCAATACATATTTGACTCGCTGAGAGTTTAATTCCATTTTGGAGTTCTGTTGCAGTTCCAGGCCAGCTATTTAATGAGAGCTCGAAACACTCACTGGCCACAGGCTCCTCCTTCTTGGGCGAGGGCTCTCGCCACGTTGGCGAGGGGGGGGGCTCGTGCCAGCGACACAGGTACATGTCTGTGGTAGACAAGTAGTCCAGGTCCTCAGTGGTGACCGAGCTGGTTCCAGTTGACCCATCTGAAAACTCTGCTTCGTCCAGAGGCTCCTCTTTGGGAAGGAGGCCCTCCTTTTGTGGGGACTGCGAAGCCTTGGCCTGGGCCCGCCGTCTGGCTGTCCTGGGGTCCTGGAAGAGGAACCGCCTGTGGGGAAGAACAAAACAACAGAATTAAAATGACTGTCCACAATCATCATTATCATCATCATCATCATCATCAAGAGTAAACATTTAAATAAAAACCAGCAAAATAGAACAATGTAGTCACATCAGGAAATGCATCTATCAAAATTGTTTGCCAAAGAAATGAATAAAGTGCATTGCAGATCCTCGTTTTTAAAGGAACTTACCAGAGGCCAATTTCGCCCCATTTTAACCTAATTCCTGTCCTGGGCCGGAAATTCTCGTTTAGGTTTCACCTTCCAAGACTTAACGCGGGTAGCAGATTTTATTCCCTCCTTGAGAGGGAATAAAATTAACAACAAACAATGTTACCTGTCAAATGATGCGTCAGAGTCTTTAGTGGGCAAAACCATTCATCTTGGGGCAACGGGTTCTAAAATGCAATCATATCACGCAATTTATTTAATGTATAAAATGGTAATGAGCTGTTTTATATTTTGTTTAGAAACTAGCTAAAAACATAAATTGGACCTAAATGATCCAATGGATTACAATAAGTTGCTGATAAAAAGAGGAGGTCAAAAAGAGACGTTTGCACAATAAATTTTAGTTTGCTCCATGTCTCCAAGTGTGGGCAAAAGCGAAATGCAGTTTGCCTGTCAGATGAAACTTGCTGCAGGGGCTGTTGACTAATAAAACATAGACAAAGTAGTGGGTGGTAACACTTGAATGAAACGAAATGTACGCTCCAAAATAAAATTCACGTTATCTAGGAAAAGAGAAGCCATCTTGCCAGAGATCTTGCGGCTGTCGCTCGACATGAGCAAAGTATCATCTTGCCAGTAAAGGCCATCTTGAGGCTGAAAAATCGGAATAAATCAATGTAAGACATACCCCAAACATTAGCTGTGTCAAAAGAACAATAACAAACGGACTACTGATTTCTGAAAAGTACCTAAAAAAAAAAGTTCTGGGAAAAAAAAAAAAAAAAAGTGTTATGGACTGATAAGACAGTGGTTAACCTGTACCATAGGAGTGGACTGAGGAAAGTGTAGAGGAAGGAAAGAACTGCTCATGAACCAAAGCATACCACGTCATCTGTGGAACATGGAGGCGGTGCTGTGACTGGGGTATGTATGGCCGCCACTGGAATTGGCCTGCTTGGTCTTTATTGACAATCTGACTGCTGATGGCAGCAGCAGGATTCAGTCTGAGGTGTATTTCTGAATTATGAAACATTTTCTGCTTAGATCCAACCATTGGCGCTTTTCCACTGCATGGTACCGGCTCGCCTCTACTCGCTGTGGGAGCTTTTCCACTGCATGGTACTGGCTCGACTTTACTCGCCTCGCCTTTTCTGCTTTTCCATTGGGCAAAAGTTGGGATAGTACCTGGTACCAGATACTTTTCAGTACCTGCTCAGTCGAGGTTCCAAGTGAGCTGAGGTGATACCAAAAGGTGACGTGAAAACACGGAAGACTTCTGATTGGACAAGAGTGACTCAAAGTGTGCAGCAAAGCAAAACACGCTGCCTGAGAATCGTTTTATGAGACGAGAACAGTGCGTCTTTCCGGGTCTGTCCCAGGAGTCCTTGCATTGAAATGGGTTAATTTCAGTGCCAGTGCATAGGACCAGACTCGTAATTTAAGCGATCGTATTTTCCCAAAACTCCTCTTGGTTTGGACCTACGCACTGGCATTGACTCATTATCCCCATGAGAGACCCACGAAGACGCGCTGTTTTTGTAGCCCACAGAAGGACCTCGTCCTTTTCCTCTGGGTTTTTCTATAAGCTAACTGGCATACATTGCACTGGTCAAAGTAGTAATGTCAAGCCAAACAGAAGCAGCCTACCAAGCTTTCTAACCATTTTTGCAGTCTGCAATGTATTAAGACAAAAGTTACAGCTCACGCGTGCTTCCTCGCTACTACCGGTATAAACGCTGCCTTGTGTACAGTAGGCTACTGTTGAGTCAGTCGGCGTGGTATTAAAGCCAGCAATTAATAAGGCTATTATTTATACCTTTTAATCGAGATGGAGTGGTTATGTAGGTTGTTATAAATGTGTTGGTGATGAGTTGTTAGGTGTATACACTTCGATCTAACAGAACATTGCAGTTATGTCATCTTTTATACTGCAGGGCAATAATTCTATTCTTATACTTTTTCACTGTTATTCAAACAGGGTCTGTGACCATGTTATCCAGATTTAGTTCTCTTTTGATTTGCCACATTACATTCAAAGCTTGTCAATGTATAAGAAAATTGACGGAGTTCATTCAATAGATTTTTCTTTACAATATCCTCCATTGTTGTTCCCGTGTGTGTCGCGTTGGAAGTGGTGTCACAGCAGTTTTCCTGTGATGTCACTATGGGCGGGTACAGGGCACCATCTGCAGTGGAAAACAAACCGAGGCGAGGCGTGTAGAGCCCAGTTGAGCTGGTATTAAGTGGTGGAAAAGCTCCCAAAGCGAGTAGAATACAGCTGAGCCGGTACCATGCAGTGGAAAAGTGCCACAAATGCCTCAAAACTCATAGGACGGCACTTTTGAACCATGCTGCAGGACAGTGACCCAAACATATGCTTAAGAGTTCTTCAGGGCCTAAAAGTAGAACGTTCTTGAATGGCTATGTCACCTGTCCTGAAGCCAATTAAGCACACGTTTCACTTGCTAAAGAAAAGACTGAAAATATAAAAATGACCCGATACAGAAACTGAAGATGGCTGCAGTACAGGCCGGGCAGAGCGTCACCAAAGATAACCAGTGTCTGGTGACGTCTTCGGGTCACAAACTTCACGCAATCATTGAAGGCATAGAGTTTGCAACCCAGTACGTCATTAAAGATAACCATTTGTCCTCATTGGATAACAAATCACTTGGCCGTTGGTTTGATTTCAAATCCAACGTGCTGGAGTACAGGGCCAAAACAGCTCTTGTCACTGTCCAAACACTCATGGACACGCACTGTTCATTATTACAAATCACAGTCCTACCGTTTGTGGCCTTTGCCTCCCCTGCCAAAAGGCAGATTTCGGGGGGCATGGCCGCTGTGGCCGTCAGACGCCCCCTGCCTCTCAGGAGTCCCCGGTGCTGCTTCCTGGTCTTCCTGCCGGCTGGGGGCGCGGGTGGTGTGTTGGTCACACCCGTCCTTCTTACCCAGCTGCAGGCGACGCTCCATACGCTCGATCCGAGCCAGGAGCTACGGTGACAAGAAAGACCAAATCTGTCAGGTCAGCGGGACTGTTTGGTGAAGTTCATATTCCCCTCACTATAATCTGGCAGGTAAACAGTTTGCTTGGAAGAGTCGCCTATTCCCCTTAACAGTCTTGCAGACCGTAGGAGTGAAACGAAAAGATATGGAATGTGCTTGAGACTGATTTAGTTGACTTGAATTACATTACATCTCATACAAACAATGACGTCATAGTAGGGCTGCACTGCCATTGCTTCACAACACCACTGGGGGAAACGTGGAGCCGACCTGGGTTTGAGGGAAAATACCTGTCTATTGGCAACTTCTATTGTTCACAAAATCTGCTGACAAAAAAAAAATACATAAAATGCAGATTGAAATGCCATGTCTGGCTGTCAGACAGCCTAGCGGTTAGAGATTTTGACCAGTACGTGAAGGTTTCCCATGATCCAATCCAAGAGCTGAAAGCAAAGCAAAGCGAAAAATCATTTCTGCCCTTCACCAGGACCGTTAGCCCCAATTGCTCCAGTAAGTCAATCTGAGTAGGGGCGTCTGCTAAATGGCAAATCTAAAGGTCTACGCCTTTATTCTAGGCAGTGCCTGCGACGTACCGTTTCCTTCTCGGCTCTGAGGTCATCTATCTCCTGGCTCTTGGACTGGAGCTGCTGCTGCTGCTGTTCAATGAGCTCCAGCTGTAGTAGGAGAATCTGACGTATACAGCTGGTCTGTGTTGCGGAGTGACCGGGTCCTTTCCTCCGTTTGCCCTCAGGGCCGGGTTCTGACGACTGCGCCCCCGCGGCTGCAGCTGACCCTCTGACCTCCCCGCCGCCCGCCGCATTGTCCCGGGGCTGTTTCATAGTGTTGAGAGCCGCGGTGTCCGTCTTACCCGTACCACCGTTTGCCTGCGCTAGTAGTGTCTTGGCATTGCCAGGCATGGTGCTTTCGCCACCCATTGGTTTGCCCTGGGGAGCTTGGGTCCCAAAGCGCACCCAGTTCTCCTCGCACCCCGACCCGAGCCCGAGGTTCTGTCCCGGTCTGCAGACAAGCTGTCCCGGCCCTGGCACCACCGGCTTGATTTTTCCCTGGTGCTGCTGGCTACTGCTGTTGTGGATGTTCCCCAGCACGTTCGGTACCCCGACGGCGTATTCACTCGGCTCCCGCCGCAGGCCGATAAAAGAGTCTGGCGTTCCTGCTAACGAAGCTTTGCCCAAATCAATCTTCCCCCCCGTGTCCAGCTTATATCCACCGCCTGTGAACACAGTGGATGTCATTGTCGCGGTGAACCCACCGACCAGGGACCCAGCCAACCAACGCCCGACAAGGTCCTCCTGACAGGAGCGTTGGTGGCACAAAGCGCTGGACCTCACACCGCGGAGGCCGGTTCTCCTCGGCAGAGGGTGTCCATGCACCGCTGAAATGCAAGGCAGGGATGGTCTGTCAGACAGTCTATTCAAAAAGCCATGTGTACGTCAGACATGCCCAAAACTCAAGTTTTAAAAGCCCTAGTAACGTTGGTGGTATTATCTTTCTCTCACAGTTCTTTAACTATGCGCATGCACTTTTTATGATACTGACACAAGAACCAACAAGTTGACGCAATAACAGAAAGTATATACGGAGAGTAAAGGTAACCCGCACCTCAACGAGGGAAAGTGGTACCTAGCAGCAATGAGCTACCATAACTACTACAGTACAGTGTTTGTTTGCAGCTACATAACTAGTCAGCGTTTGAAAGAAAAACCGGTGATTAAAGAATACGATATTAACTGAATGCCAATTAATTTGTTACAAGTAAAACAGCTCTAGAAGAACCAACGTTAACGTTGTAACTAAGCTTTGACTGAGCTGCAGCCGGTTGGCTGGCGTCCTCCATTTTAGGTCTGCAGGAAAGAGCAAAACAATGACAGCCACTTTGCCTTCAACCAACCCCGTCTCATTGACGCCATTTTAACTTTAAACGCTTTACAAAGTTGAGTTTGTATCTATAATATCATAACCTACACACTGTGTTTTACACATGATTTCATAACACATGTCTATATTATTTCTCTGTCCTCATTCGAACTCACCTACCGCCTTGATGCGCCCCTGAGTTCTTGTTTTAAAATAAGGATAATGCGCATGCGTAACCTGTATACTCATTTGATTGGTCTATCGGCAGCGATGGCAATGCGCTCAAATTATTTCGTTACAATTAAATGCATACAATTCCTGACTATTACAAAGGCTTGCGAATATATAGTCTCTAATGAAAATCGTATTTCTCATTTTGAGGAACGCCCCTCTTACACCATTTAAAGCAGGCAATCGGTAGAAAAAATAGCAAAGAAACTATTTTCTAAAATGTGTGTGTTTACCTTAGCTTACTGCTGTTGCTGTAAGCTAAGGTATGATGCTGGAGAAAGGTAACCACTCTAAATGTTTAGACAGAGATATGGATGTAAGGACTGACATCAATTACATTAAAATTCAAGTTTGAGCCGTGTTTTGATAATGCAGCGTTTGCTGACATTTAGTTAGTTTACAAAAAATTGGATTCAAATTAATGTAAAAGAAAAAGGCACATAAAATGGACCTTTTATATATATTTGATAATTTTTTAATTACTCATATTTTAGTACTTTTTGTTAATCTAATTTCATGGGATTTATTTAACATTCAAAAAGGGGCAAGACAGCATTGTAAGATCATCCCTTTCAACATTCCATTAATTGTGAAACAATTAAACAATGCCCCCTCGACACAAATCCTTTCCCAAGACGTTTTCATTAAAATAGATTACATTTTATGTGAAAGCATATTCAATGTTCCTCTTCACTGCTATTAAATTCCGATAATAGAACAGAAATAACGTTCACCGTTCGAGAATTACACATGCGTTAGAAACTACACTAATAATGTTTTCTGTTTCAAACGGACAACACATTTTGTTGGAGACGCTTCCCTGGTTTACATGAAAACTTGTGACGCAGCTGGTCTCTCCCGGTTCATCCGCACTGTTGTCCAACTGTAAAACCAGGTATTTAGGTTTTCAACACATAACAGGTTTTGCATTGTACAGTAAAAATAAAGCATCGGCAGGACCGCTTTGAGTGTGGGTAGCAAGGTAGTCTAGTGGTCAAGAGGATCGGCCCAGTTAACGAAAAGTCCCTGAGCAAGACAATTAACCCTAATTCCTCCCATGTCGTTGCTTTAAAAAATAATGTTAGTCTTAGCATACTTACCTGATAAAAAAGAAACATGTGCAAGGACAGAAGCTGTCTCAACAATATAATTGAGACTGGAGTTAGGCCGGGGATGGCCACTAGATGGCACTGCAGGGTTTATTAGTCATCCCAAAAACATCTGAATGAACTTTGAAAAGGCTTGTCATATCTGAGGTCAAGGGCATAGGAGCCGGGGGACGGAGGGGACAATGCTCCCCCCCCCCCCCACACACAGTAAGTACAACATGTATAAACGTCAATACATTTTCATAGCTATAGAACGAAGAAACGTTATAAAATATAAGCTTTCTTCTGGCTAAAAAAAATAGTTAAGATGGAATTAGCTAGCTATCTTTATTTTCAAGTTTAATCCAACAAACGTAGCAGTAGCTTGCTTGCTAGAACACTAAGTAGTTCCAATGGCTGTGTGAAAAAGTGATACAGTAGTGAATAATTTGAAAGGAAGTACGCCTGCTAAAATGATTTGCACAATCTCTGTCTTAGTCTTCACCAGAGGGTCTGCAAGTAGCTAGCTAAGTAATGGATGAGCCACCACCAGTCAAGAATGGAGTGTAAGTAGCTAAGGTTCTTGGTAACAATCTCCACACAACGGCTGGCAAATTTTTTCTTCAGTTTAGATGTTTTGAATCATCTAGATATAGCTAAAGTGTGTTCAATATTTTGAGAATTTGGTTTATGCTATGTATGATCATGGCAGGAAAGTGATGGACATAAACAAACAGGCAAGGAGGGGGAGAAAGAGGCCACAAACCAACAGGTAAATCATTGGTAAGTGCCACGCCAAGATAGACTGTTGTAAATCAATCAGAGTCATTGAATAGGATCTCTGATAAAAGGACAGCAGCTGAATTTGGATTGTACTGTATGTGTTTACTTTCTGCAGAAGAGAGGCTGTCAAAACAATAACACTGGTCAGAAAGGTAGGCAGAGCAAGGGAGAGAGGCCACAAACCAACAGGTAGGATAGTGAGAATTATTAATACAAGGCGGTCTATAGGAGCAGATTGGAAAACTTAAAGCTGGACAAACATGCCTGACTGAGATGTCACCAACATCATTGTAGTATTAGTCATTTTAAAAGATGCACTCTGGTTACATTATCATCTGTCTGAAATGCCTTTCCAACTGAAAAGTCCCACCATGCAAAAAATTCACACACAGTATCATTTACCAATGCTAGTTAGGACTATTGCATGTTCAGAAATCACTACTTTCTTAAAGTCAAACTGGAATTTTCACACTGAACACTTGAGTTCTATCAACACCCGCAAGGCATCGGTACAGAAAGACAACATTGTTTGGGGTAACTTTCTATTTGCTACAACCTTTCCAGACATAATGAGTATTGCAAGCCAGCGTTGTAGAAACAATTATCGCCTCTAATATTTTCAATCAGACTACCTCCGAGCAAAACTGACGGTCGCACTGGTCCTGTTCGCACTTCATTGGTTAATAATGCCAACGCCTTTTTTAACCAGAGCATGTCTATATCTAACATAGTCATGGACAAAGAGAATCGAACTAGAAGTGGATTCTAGAAGTGGATAAACACATAGAACTACATATTAAATAGACATTTTGGTGAACACATTAACATTCACACTGTAGTCAAATGTGCCCCCCCTCCCAATATCAGAGTCACTCCTACACCCTTGTCTGAGGTACTAAGTAGACTGTAGAGGACTGGTCACACCGTAACTCATTTGGAACCAAATAATTTGGACAATGCCAGATGTTATTTTGTTCTGAATCGAGACACCAAAACTTTGGATTTGACATGACACAAAAAAGGAGGTAAACTTGACTTTCATAATAAAAATGAATAGGCACATTTTCGGTTTGTGTTGGTAATATAATACGCATTTTCAGTTTGTGTCGGTTTGTGGCCAATGGTAAAGGTGTTGTATCACTCAGGCAGGGCTTACACATGCGCACCAATTTAGATTTTTTTTCCCCACTTATTGTTGGTTTTAAAACATATGAAAAGATCTGATTGGCCAAAATATCAATTAGAAAAACAAGCTTGAATTGGGCTGCCAGTGTAAACAGGATAACTATTGTAAAATAATAACAGGAATGAAGATCATAACATGTGTACTTGCATTTATACTTAACATTTACTATAGATGTTTGACTATTCCAATTGAAATTAGCTCCCAATGCATCTCAGTAAATAGGAAAGAGCCATAGAAATGGAAAGGCCATGTTCGCAAACAGGACATCATGAAATTAAGATGGGAGAAAAAGTAAAGTTGCTAAAAAAAATTATTGGATTTTTACTGAATACAGTGGTTTCTATATAAAATAGCCATGGTCTAAAACCTTCTGAAACTATATATGTATTAGAATAAGCATGCATGAATAAGCATTTATTAGCTATAAATAACTGTATTATCACTTTTACATATTTTTTTACATTAAAGCCTTATCCTAAAATTGATTAAACTTTTTTTTGCCTCATCACTCTACACACAATGCCCCATAATTATCAAGCAAAAACATTTTTGCAAATATATTTCTGAAAAAATCCAGAAATATCAGCGGATAGTAACTATGATAGTAACCAACATGTGTGTAGTGTGCGTGTGCCATTGCTATAAGTGTGTGCATAGAGTATGAGTATGTGAGTGGAAAGTTTAGGTTGTGTGTGTGTGTGTGTGTGTGTGTGTGTGTGCGTGTGCGCATATTTTCAATACTGAAGGAATAGTGTGAAAAGTCATGTGTGACAATCAATTCATGTTGATAATATTTCATTTGACAGCCCTGTTTAAAAGCTACCAGTGGTGCAGGCGTAGAACTGTTTGGGTATCTAGGGGGCCCATGCCAAAAACTCTGGGGGGCACAAGAGGCTCTGACATGCTCTCTTGTAAGCTTTCTACCCTCATCACTTCAGCCATGTCAGTTTGAATGGGGCTCCTTTCAGTCACAGACGTTGAGGGACGGCTGGTTCTCCTGGCACCACACGGCCGGGTTCCGACATCCTCCTCTCCCAGTAGACGTGACCAGACCTCACACTGTCACGTCACCGGCAAACTTGATGATGGTGTTGTTGGAGCTGTGTGTTGCCAGGCCGTCGTGAATGAACAGGAATGGAAGGGGACTAAGCGCCCCACCCACCCCAAAGGGGCCATGTGTTGAAAGGGATTGTTGCAGACATGTTGTTGCCTACTCCCACAGTCTGTGGACGGCCCATTGGGAAGCTAGTTGGTGTCACAGATTGCTTCAGGAAGAGGATTTCCGTAAAGGCACATGCTTTGGATACATCTGCACATGCTTTGGATACATCTGCACATGCTTTGGATACATCTGCACATGCTTTGGATAGATCTGCACATTCTTTGAGCACAGGCTTACGGAAAGTGAAATCATAGTCGTCTGGAACAGCAGTTGTTCTCAAGGACAGATTTGCTGGATTTGTTTCCCCACTCCTTGAAAGCAGCGGATATGACATTTAGCTCAGCACAGATTATGTGCTACTAAGGCTTTTGGTTTGGAAATGTTCATGTCGTCACTGAAGGTACAATGTACAATCAATGTGTTTAAGGAAGCCATTGACTGAATGCCCACATTATCCAGTCAGTGTTCGCCAAACAGTCCTCTAATTTAGAATCTGGGGACAAAGAAAAAGCAAAGAAACTCCACAAAAACAAGGATTACAAATGTTGTTTGATGCTCTGCAATTACGCCAATTAGGCTGATCCATAAACTAAATGCAATCCGCAATTTTTGGCCACTTTGTGTCCCCTGTCATCAAAACCACTCACTTTTAAACCTGGAATTTAATTGCTAACTGAGGTATGACAGTGACTCTACAAGGGGTGGACAAAATAAGGGAAACACCAGATGGAAAAAGGCAGTTACTTTGAAGTAACTAAATCACAATTACAAACGCAGGTTTTATGTTAATTGCCAATTAGCAATACACTATAAGACCAAAACGATGTGGACACCCAACAATCACACCCAAATGAGATGGTTGGACATCCCATTCCTAAAGCCTGGGCATTAATATGGAGGTGGCCTCGCCTTTGCAGCTATAACAGCCGCCACTCTTCTGGGAAGGCTTTCCGCAAGATTTTAGAGTGTCTCTGTGAGAATTTGTGCCCATTCAGCCAAAAGAGCTTTTGTGTGGTCTGGCACTGATGTTGGACGAGAAGGCCTGGCTCGCAATCTCTGTTCTAATTCATCCCAAAGGTGTTTAATGGGGTTGAAGTCAGGGCTCTGTGCAGGCCACTCGAGTTCATTCACACCATCCTTGTCAAACCATGTCTTTATGGACCGCGCTTTGTGCACAGAGGCACAGTCATGCTGGGACAGGAAAGGGCCTTCCCCAAACTGTTGCCACAAAGTTGGAAGCACCCAATTGTCTATAATGTCTTTGTATCCTGTAGGAATTAAGATGCATTAAGCATTAAGATGACCTTTCACTGGAACTAAGGGGCCACGCCCAAACCCTGAAGCCCAGCCCCTGACCATTATCCCTCTTCCACCAAATTTTGCAGTAGGCACTATACTGGTAGGTAGAGTTCTCCTGGCACCTCAGACTGCCAGATAGTGAAGCGTGATTCATCACTCCAGAGAACAAATTTCCACTGTTCCAGGGTCCAGCGGTGGCATGCTTTACACCACTCCAGCCGCGCTGGCATTGCACGTGTTGATGTAAGGCTTGTGTACAGCTGCTCGGCCATGGACACCCATTTCCTTAAGCTCCCGACGCACAGTTCTTGTGCTGATGTTGCTTCCAGAGGCAGTTTGGAACTCTGTGGTGTGTGATGCAACAGATGATTGGTGATTTGCTACATGCTTCAGCACTCGGTAGCCCCGCTCTGGCCCCGCTCTGAGTTTGCGTGGTCTACCACTTTGTGGCTGGGCTGTTGTTGCACCTAGAAGCTTCCACTTCACAATTATAGCACTTACAGTTGACAGCGGTAGATCTAGTAGGGCAGAAATTTCACAAACTTACTCGTGGCAAAGGTGGCATCCTATGACAGTGCCACGTTTAAAGTCACTGAGCTCTTGAGTACAACCCAGTGTACTGCCAATGTTTGTCTATGGAGATTTCATGGCTATGTGCTGGATTTTATGCAACTGTGAGCAATGGGTGTGGCCGAAACACCCTGAACTCAATAATTAGTAGGGGTGTCCACATACTTTTGGCCATATAGTGTATGTGTCTGCTATAAAAGATGTCTGACAATTGACACTTTGATATTTGAGTTTTAAAAGCAACATGATGCCACAGAGAGCGTTCTAAAGAGCCCAAATAGTTGGTGTCAGTCACAAAATAATGTATATCAGTCACAAAAACTGTAACATTTTCCAATGTATAAAGGGGACTGTCTCAAAAATCATGACTGAACATGCCGAACACCAAGAAACTGCATCGGCAAACAGGACCAGTGGTTGCAAGTTGAAGCTGGCCAACAGGGATTGACGGACACTAACAAGTTACTTAATGCCCCAAAAGCCCACAATGTCTGCTGCTAACTGTTAAACATGGTGGGGGATCTGTAATGGTATGAGCAGCCATCTTGTGGGAGTCATTGGTTTCCATGACTTCTCTACATGGTTGTATAACAGCCATGGAGTATCATGTCATTTTACAGGACCAGGTGTCCCCTATGGTAATAATGCCCCCATTCACACTGCAAGACAAACTGTAGAGTAGTCTTATGAACTCCAGGATGATGTCAATCGCCCTCATGGCCTTCCCAATCACCAGGTCAGGACATAATTTAACCTTTACGGGATGTTCTGGAGCGCCAAGTGATTTCCACATCCTTCCTCCCCCAAAGTGCTGCAGTTGTTTTTTTCTTGAAGAATGGAGCAACATCCCACTACACACTGTTCACGACTTGTATGACAGCATTCCAAGAAGGACTGGAGTTGCTCTGAAGGCAAAGCGTGGCCCTACTTATTTGGTCGTTGATATTAATATATTGTTAGGTGTTTTTGTTATTTTGTCCACCCCCTGTACATATAAATTATGCATATATAAAGTAAAAAAAAAACACATATCCAGCCCAAAATTGGTAGTTTTAAAAAATGATTTGGTTCATTGCAAAAGTCTCAGACTGCATCTTTATTTTATTTAAGAAACTCTTATTCATATAGGCCTATGGATAATACTACTTTTTTTTAACCGCTAAAACAACAGCCAGCTACGATTCATATTTTATATAAGTTATGCCTATTATTAGAAAAAAAATCCATAAAGAAAAAAAACTCCTGTGATGCCATTTCATTTCTCTGCGGCTTATTTACGAAGTGTTTGATGTTGATTGACTGATGCTATACTTTAAGTGAATTTTATCCAAGAAAATAGAACAGGCGATCAGCTCCCACCTCCGTGGTAATAGCGCTCCCTCACGTGGAGAGGCCCGGTGACCACCGTATCCGCCGCAGTGTTCATTAGTGACGACACTCCTCTCTCACGCTCCCGGGCTTGCAAAGCGGTTATATGTGTTACAGCGCTCACATGGCGCAACCTGTGCTGCGACAATAGCGTATGTGCACCTAATAAAAATATATATTGATGCAGTAAGAGAAATTACGTTTTCTATTTATAGATTTCTCGCGAATACTGATGAGCTCTGCTGCTGTGTTTTGAGAATCTTCCATGTCACTGTTTAGTGTGAAAGGGTTTTTTTTCTGTGTTTGTGCTCTGCGTAGTGTGGCAGAAATACTTTGGTGTTTATTGGAATGATTTCACAACAGCTTGACAACTTTATAAGTAAATAAGTTGTCAAGCTGTTGTGAAATGTCTAAAGCAAAATGTGCTTATAATGCTTTGTGCGTTGGATATGATCAGAAAATATTACTACGTGGAGTAATTAGTAAAACGTGTATCGTCAGCATATGAAAAGTTTCATTCCAAGAGAAAAGCGACAAAACGTAATATTTGAATTTCTGGCACTAGCCTATAGGCATTAACAATATCGCCCAATGTCTGCAAGCATCCTCGAGCCGCACTTGCCGTGGATGTATTGAGTCACGCGGACAGTAGGTCAGGAGGCGGTTAACCTGACGTAGCAGAAAGCCTCACTGTGTGACCTACTTCAGTCGTTTCTTTACTGAAAAGACAGTTGAAATTGTACAATAGGCTTACCCAAACGGCAGATTTCACAATTGAATGTTTATACAATCCAAAATTAAAGGTGGCTTTTTCCACAGCGTAGGCTATGAAATAAATTACCTATACAATCTGGTCAAAGGTAAATTCACTTACGTGAAAACGTGTCTCTTGTATGTAGGTGTGGTTAGCAGTAAGACATAGTGGCCTTCCCCATTTACAAAGTAGGCTACATGCCAAGTTTCAAGCCTGCTCTCATGGGAGGAGCAGACCGGCATTTCATGCAAGAAATAGCCTATGCACCTGATCATGCATCTGATATTATATTATGTTCAGATTTTCCATTTTTCCAACTTGACTACCGCCATATTTAGCATTGGAATTCGCTGATTATACTGTTACAGCAATAACACAACAACAGCACACAAACAGCAACATTAGCAATGTTTTAGGCTACTGGTAGCGTATTGAAATGTAGGCCTACATTCGACATTACATGGATGGAAAAGAAAGGTAGTAATGTCAGATCCTGGAATTTATTTATTTGTTGGTCTTATTGGATGCTTAAAGTTATTTTTCTAATAAACGTAATCCAACAAAGGCTAGATAATTAGAGACGGAACTACTGCAGCATGCGCGTCGATGACACAGAAGGACTTTCTCACGAGGACCGACACGCGGGTGACGCGCTTGATAATCAGAGCGTGTAGCATGGATAGGTCGACACAAAAAACCCTTGAAGCTAAAAGGCACAAGATATGACACGCTGCTTATTCGGTTTACCTTAAAGGCGATACCCATGCCCTACATTCATGGCAACATTATTTCTATGGTATAGAGTAGTACAACATCGAGCCTGTGAAAGCCTGTGAGATGGTCATGTGCCATTTGAATAATTAATTGAGAATTATGAATTCTGAAATGATGTCTCCTCTTTATTTCTGTTATTGCAATAGCGGACAAAAAAGTACCCCACCCTGTCATCCCCAAATACTGAGTTTGGTAACTTGGTCTTTGCTTCATCTCCTCTCCGAGGTGTTTTTTGAGAGTTCATTTGTTTCTACTGATTCTAAATCACTTTTCTACCTCAAATTATGAAATCATGTATATTTCAGTTAATGCGGTCAGTGGGACACGCCAGATAGACACGTTGGGTGTCCAATAGGTATGCAAAGCAGCAGTGACCGGGTAGAAAGAGATCAATAAGGGATAAAATGTTTGCAATCCGAAATTGAGCGAGAGAAAAGGCATTACAAATACGTCTTACTGTGCGTATTTTGTGTCATCCAAGTGCCCTTTTCCCACGCTTAAAAGACAATGCCAACCAAATACTTTTTGATAATGTTCCCCATGAACAAACTGACGTTTTTTTGTTTTAGACACGCACGACGACTTTTTCCTTTTCAATACAGACACCTGTAAGTCGTCAGTATTTTAAGGATTATAAAATGTAATTATAGGTCACCCTACTTCGCAGTCAATTTGAAATGGGTTAGTGGTTCAAAGTTTGCAGTCCTACGCATGTAGCCTAATTTCATTTATAACAATTGCCATCTTTTAGAACAAAGACACAGACGTCATCGGTAAGCCTTAATGTGTCACCCAACCACATCAAACCACTTCAAATAATTGTGATGCCTAAAACCCTAGTTTTGAATCTTGTGTCTCATTGTCTGTCATGTCTAAATATCATTTTGGACGGCCTCAATATGTAGCCTGACTTTGATGTTCCCATACATCTTACCGAAAATACCGAAAATGCTAGGCTGTATATACCGTAAAAACAACGTAACTAAGGTTATGTCAATAACACGTTTTCTTTTCGAAAGTTCAGTAATCTGAGCGGGTCAAAACATCCAAGGCAACGACGAGCTGCCAACCCTAATTATTCTGACTCATGCGCGCGCCCCGCTGTCTCGTGGTGGCTGGCCAGGTAATAACGTGATGAGCAAACGTGACGAAAATAAGACTCCCTTATCTTCGCGAGCGGAGTCTATCTCTTGATGCCCACCCCCTCCCTGACATGCAGAGAATGAAAAACATCCGCGTGTCAACGTGTCACATTTACACACAGAAAAACAGCCCTAATGCATTCTAAGATCCAAACAGCAACACATGCTATTTCTAAAAATTCCAACGCACCCCGAAAGAGGTAGAAAATATATAGTCACCGTTCAATCAACGTGCACTTGTTAATGACGGCATAATAAACTCCAATACTCCATGTAATGCCATTATCCATGATTGAACGCATGAAGTCAAATGTGACCGCGCTGTAAGAAAAGGAAATGTAATATTAGTGCGCTGGTCTGCTCCACAGGCTCGCGTGATCAAATTATTCCTCGCTATTGCTGAGCAATATGCAATTAATCATATTGCTCCCGGGCACGTGTCAGCGAACACCAAAACGCACAATGTCTATAGTTAACTCAGAAAAACGACTTCGACTCCCCTTTTCTGTGCCTTACCGCACCTGCTGCGCAGCGGGAATTATAATCATTTGGAATTATAAATACTTTCAATTTAGATATGTGACCGTAACTCTGTGGGTGGCAAAAACGTTCATGTGATGACCTTATTCAGTCTAATGGGCAATATTTTAGAGTTTGAGGGACAGAATGGGGGAGGTATGAACTAGGTGATCCAAGTTAAAGACCAACCTTGAGGGCAATGCGCGCGGACGAGAATATAATGCTATTTAAACAAACACGCAGCCCACCATAACTAGTGCACGAACCTGGTTTGCCTGGTTTAAGTATAACAAAAAAGCACGTGTTGTTAACAGTTGATATCCAACAGAGACCAAGGTCGATGTACTTCTATGCTCGTCACGCTCTCCCAATCTCCTGACCTGATTGGGGTTCTGCCAGAAAAGATGAACAAAAGCTTACTGTTCACGGTGAAACCTACTTCACAACAGCTTGTATACATAATTTGTCCCACCAGACATTAAAACGGGAATCGCTCTATAATCTTGATAATTTAACTAATCCCACTGTAAAACATTACAGATTCAACCAGGGATTTCATATGCTAAAGTTAACCGTAAGATTCTTGATGACCACATTTTACAGGTTAGCAGTTTGTAGCCCCTTTTGTTCGCATCCTGCAGTCGGGGGGATAACGATCACATATCATGATACCGCCCTCCTCACACATTTGGTTATAAACCTAACAACGAATTGGCGTTTGTAAAAGTTTGTGTACTTCTTGTCGACATCATTCGTTTCCAGCTCATGTACACACTAATTTCCACTACTCATCAATATTAGGCTACTCCAAGGTAGACCAAATATGTGCACCATTTAAAGGATGGTTGAAACATGCGCCGTGGCGTTGCTCAATTTCCTTTAAATACTGCGCATATAGTATGTACCATATTAGATTAGATTCACGTTTATAGTCGTTGAACAGTACAAGTACAGAACAACGAAATGCAGTTTGCGTCTAACCAGAAATGCAAATAGAAGACTACAGAAAAATATAGAAGTTTAAGTATATGTATATACAAGTGGAATGTAGGCTATAGTTGTGCAATTAATGCAAATGCATTACATATGGCAATTCTAAATGTGCAGTGGAAATATCTCTAAATTGTGGAAGTATAGTGGAAATAAATATCTCAATTAAACAACTTCACGATTAAAGACTCCGCTAGCTCTTTTTCCAAATTAAAAAAACTACAAATCCCATTTTCGCGGGAGGAGTTACTATCTCCACGTGCGCATATATTGTTTTTAAAACGCTAGAGATGTGTTTGGAGAAAAAGTGTGTCACTGGGGCACGAGGCACTCCCCCGGGTCACATGGTCCCGTTTTCAGCCGCGTGCTGGCAGGCGCGCGTACGGGTTTCGTTCCTAGCGATGAGGGAGGGAGAGCAAAACCAGGCCGAGTTGGAAACTGCGGTTCAGACCTATGCTGATAGAGACAGAGATCGTAGAAGCGCTGCGTTTATTCTTTCACTGATATTGCTTTTGGAAATGTGGTCCACACTACAAAGAAACTTGCTTGATAACAAATAAAACCTTTGCTACAGCGTATCAACCTCGGCTACACATATTTGACTGTGTTTTCGAACGCAAATAAAGCTAAAATGATATCGTTGTAACCAAGAACAGATTTTAAGGGTAGACCGGTATTTTGCCAAGAACCTTACCAGAAGGGAAATAAACCTTTCAGAAGTGGGTTTCGATTTTCAACGATATCTGCATGACTCTTTTGGAACTCAGGATGACAACGGCAATGGACACAAATAACAACAATACAGGTAAATGTTAAGATTTATTTTGTCGTGCATGCGCAATGCGTAGCACTTTTGTGCGTATGGTGTGTTTTACTAATATTGTTTAGGCTACCTGGCTTGGTGGCAGTCTCTTGAAGCTCTGTTGTTAGTTTGTAGTTAATCAGTCTGTGATGCGTAAATGTTTTTTTTAACTTGATGGACATTTTATTGTATTGATGGACACCTATTGATGAATTATAGACACTTTCGGATACGGGGACTTGGCTAATGGAACCATTAGATTGGTGATGTTAATTTTGCCCTTGTAGATCTATAGCCTACTTCTCATTCCGAACGTCAGTCCACAGTTGATGAGTCTTGACGTGTTCCCACCGTGCTAGTTAAAATTTCACTGACGAGTGGGTGTAATCATTACGGTAGTCTATGGGTGTTTACACCTACATTTTGACTTTGTCGTAGTAATGGTCGGTTACTGACCTAAGAGCAAAACAGAGATTATACGGTGGAGTTTGAAGCAGATTTGGAAACGTCTGAAATCTAAACTGTTTATGTGAAGTTGTACACATTTAAAAAACTACATAGGCTACACATTGAATATAAATTGATTGTGTAGCCTACTTGTGATAATACAGTGCGAGTTACATAGGCCTAGTGTTCTAAAAAAGTTCGGAAAACTAGGTCAGGTGTAGGGACATCCCTCTCATGCAGGCATCCATGCATGTTTTAGCCTAATTCACATGTACCGCCAAGCTAGCCATGTGCGTTTTGTTTTCATACAGTCCTACGCCGCCCTCCATTGGTACGGAGCGTAAGCTCATTACATAAATTCTCGTCGGAGTCGCGAGGGCGACTTGGATGCCATGTGCGCGCTTCTATTGGATAATAGACCTGAAGAGGGTTTGCGATTCATTTTGGTCAGCATCCATTCCGTGTTTGAGGAGATACATAAATGTAAGGTAACATGACTGATTTTTTCTGACATAACTAGACAAGCATAACTGGGACATTTTATATTAATTTTCATTATTTATCATTATCATTATTATGTTATTAATATTATGGCAAAGCAATAGGTCTATAAAGCATTCAAATGGTTTGAGAAAAAAGTACTACAGAAAATAATATATTGTTCCTAAATAGCAATCTGAAAATTGATAACTGCACCCCTATCCATCAAGCGATCATCAAGTATGCTTTAATTAGGAATATTTAGCGGGTATTTTGTTGGAATGCATGTTATTGTGTAGGTACCATGGATAGCGCCGGAGCAGGCGGGTGGGAACGTGAGGTTGTCCTAGAAAAATGGGTGTGTACAATGGGCATTTCTTGCGCAGCCAGTCTCGTTGCCAGTCGCGTTGAACACACTGATGTCGGAGGCCCGGCACGTTGCGTAGGGGCGTGACTAAAATGTACTCCTTTCAGCCCACACGAGTGCTTCTCCTCGAGAGACACGAGTCTGCAGCATACCTTGTATTATGCTGTGGCTTACCCACGCGTAGTTTTTAATGTACTACTTTATTTAAAATACCTCAGTTTGATCATCGCTAATTTAGACGTTTTCACTATTAAATCCATATTAATACGCAGTGGTTAAATGCTGTTTCCCGATTTCACAGTGGTGTTTCGAATGGCAGGTTGTTGATTTTGATAAAAGAAGCAATCTTATTTTCCACACTCTGATTAATTACTGTGGTCAATGCATTCTTTCGAGATGGCAGGGAGGCAGGTAGATAGGGAGCTGGAGACATGATAATGTGAAAAGAGAGGGAGGAGCCCTGGTACTACAGCATCAGAAGCACCAGCCAGTGCACGTGTAGATGTTGTGTTGACAGCTATCACAGTGACCCGATGACCTTATGTTCCCTTCCACAGTGGATTGTGTAATCTCCTCCAAGATTGGCTGGGTCGACTCAGATTGTTTTGAATGTCTCATGTAGAACCGAACAGGCCAGACAGACCTCACTATCTCACTGCAAGGACAATCAGGGAATTGGAATTCAGCCTGTTTAAAATATCAGGCATTCAGCAAATAAGGATAGTTTAGGTCTGTTGAGCGCAGAATAATGATGGCATTATTCAATATGCCCTACCAAAAATATGATGGACAGCCAGAAGGCAGGGACATAATATCATGAAGATACTCTTCAAGGACATTATCAATAAATGTCCTAGAAAAGTATCAAAGCCTCCTCACAATAACAGCATATCTGCTTTCAACATCCTTTAACAGCATAATATCCGCTCACAATAACAGCGTTATCTATTAACAATATCTGTTAACAATATAATATGTGGTGACCACACCATACAGTTTATCAGCCCCTGGACCATAGGTTAATTAGAGTCAATGGTAAGTGCAGAATATCTCAGGCACGTGTTTTAGGTTCGGCATTCAGCAGGGAGACTGTGTATGACAAAGGGCGGGGCGCATATTTAAAAGTGATCAGCTGTTCACTGTAGCCGTGTGCCCTGGGCCAGAGTCAGTGTGTGGGCGACCAGCTGTGGCTAAAGTAATCCTCGGACAGAACTCGGAATTAGCTTTCACAGCAGGGGAAACTGAGACAGAAGGATTAGAAAAATAAGGAGAGAAAAAAGAAAGGTAAGAAGGGAGTATGAGAACAGAGCCGGGGGGGGGTGTTCTGAGAAAAAAACAGCAGGATGTTTCGAGGAGAGAGTTAAAAGGGATAGTTGCAGGGAAAGCAGTCCAAGTAAAAGTTGTCCGGAGGGTTTCTAAATCCACTGGTGCGGCTGGCCGTCTGCCCAGTGAGTCCTTAACAGTAGCAGCTCTGTCTGTGCCTTCTATCACTGTTTTACTCCTTCCATTAAGGGACTTATAACAATATGGGCCTTATGGGCTCCCGAGAGCGCCCCCACTGTGGTTGGGGCGTCTGTTTTGGGAACAGGAGTGGTCTTTCCTGCCAACATTTCTTGGAAAGCCGTGTTCTTTTCCAGCCGCTTGGTCTTCTCACGGACTGTCCCCAGCCACCCTGTTTCCATGGTTACCCGAAAACTGCCATGGGGTCCCTCGCATAATTGTCCCTGGCGACGGATGACACATTTGAAATGTGCAAATGCACAGACGCAGCCGCCCCCTTGTGTTTGGCAGTGAAAATAAATGGGCACACTTCCAGTTCTAATCAGTGGGTGTCCCTTTCCAGCTTTCCCTGCCAGCGTCCTCTGTGTTCAGGGCCATCGGTCCTCACACCCTGCTTTGATCACAATGATTAGAGTCACAAAGCAGCCCTGAATATCTTTACAACCAAAACCCTTACACCCGTTCTAACAAGTTGTTCTCTCTCCCGTATTCTTTTTGTCCACCAGGGGGTGTAATCTCCTACATCGGCTCCAGCAGCTGCTCTCCATGTCGGACCAGCCCTGTCTCCATGTACAGTGAGAACTCCTTTGGGGCCTCCTTCCCGCCCTCCCCTAATGGCTTCCAGGGGTATCAGAGCTCTTCCAACCCCTATCCCAGCAGTGGGAGCTCCAGCTCGGGCTCCTCTAACGGTGATGACGGCAACTCCTCTTCTGGTTCTGGAGGATCTCCAAGACCCAGGGCTCGTAGCGAGGACAGCGTCTCACGCTGCTCTCCCAGCAAGTCTGTGGCAAACCTTACCAGTAAGTAGACCACCATGATGCATTCCTCTGGAGCAGAGCTGCCCAGTCCTTTGCCCGTAGATATACCGTCCTGTAAGTTTTCAGCTCAACAGTAATTTAGCACACTTAATTCTATTAATTAGCATCATCAAGCCCTGAGCTACCAGAGTCAGATGTGTTATGTCAGGGTTGGAGTGCAAACCAATAGGATGTCAGGTCTCCATGAAGAGGGTTGGGCAGCCCCGCTTTAGTGCATCCCATATGGCCACTGCCGGAAATGCAACATTCAGTGCTGTACTTCTGGAGCTCGAACTCTTTCTCCATCCTTTCTTTAAATTGCAGAACTGAACGGGATGGTGCTGCTGTGTAAAGTGTGCGGAGACGTGGCCTCGGGGTTCCACTATGGCGTCCACGCATGCGAGGGCTGCAAGGGGTTCTTCCGACGCAGTATTCAGCAGAACATCCAGTACAAAAAGTGCCTGAAGAACGAGACCTGCACCATCATGAGGATCAACCGCAATCGCTGCCAGCAGTGTCGGTTCAGGAAGTGTCTGTCTGTGGGCATGTCCCGTGACGGTAAGCAGAGCGCAGCATGCTAATACAGGGGACACACAAAGTCTCAAAATTGCTGGTGTATTGCGGTCTCAACCGTGTGAGGATCCGTTCAATAGACACTTATCTCTTCTTCTTTCCTTCCAGCTGTTCGCTTTGGCAGAATACCTAAGCGTGAAAAGCAGCGCATGCTCGCTGAAATGCAGAGCGCCATGAATAACATGAACAACATGCAGAATGAGTTCCAGTTGGCCAGCCTGACCCACAACTCTCCCCCCTCTCCACCCTCCTCCTCCTCGCCCTGCCTGGGTCAGACCGTGGCACCTCAGCCTCTGCCCGCGGCCCCTCCACCCTCTCCTCCAGCCCAGTCCCCGGCGTCCCCTCTGCCCCCGCCGTCCACCCGAAGCCTGCCCCTGTTGGCCAGCTCTCCGCCACTGTGCCCCAGCCCCGGGGTGGACTGCACCATAACGGCCATCGCCCGGGCGCACCGCGAGACCTTCATCTACGCCCACAACAAACTTGGCGAGCCTAGACAGCAGCGTAACGGAGAGGCGGACAACCGGGGCTCCAACCAATGTCCCGCCGGCTACCACCAGAACAGTGTGAACACAATCTTCCACCACAACAACAACGTGGCCATCCGGGACCATGGCATCCAGGCCACGCCCGACAGCCAACACCCAAGCAATGGCAGGCGCTTCCACAACAGCAACCTGTTTGCGAGCCACCAAGGCTGTGAGACCACCAGCTTCCCCCGGGGGCAGAACTGCTTGTGGAAAAACCACAAGGACATCATGCTGGTGAGCAGCTGAACTGAGCAGCGACAAGACCTTAATGCTAAAGAAAGTTCCTCTGTGGACGATGATCCTAGTGTGTAGAAAAAAACAATACTAAGCGCAATTCTCCTCTCTCCTCCAGGCATGCCCAATGAATATGTGTCCCCAAGCTGACCCCAACAAGACCCCCCAGGAGATCTGGGAGGACTTCTCGCTCAGCTTCACCCCGGCCGTGCGCGAGGTAGTGGAGTTCGCGAAGCACATCCCAGGGTTCAGCGCACTTAGCGAGAATGACCAGGTCACCCTGCTCAAAGCCGGCACATTTGAGGTAGGTTTCCACGGAATGCGCACACACAGACACCCAAAGAAACTTCACGTGACCCCGGCCAAACAAACTGGGTGCGCTGCACATAAAATACACCGACTAGCCAACAACTGACTCCCCCCTTGTTTCCATCATAGGTGTTGATGGTGCGCTTCGCCTCCCTCTTTAACGTGAAGGAACAGACTGTCACTTTTATCTCCGGCACCACCTACAGCCGGGATGCCCTGAGGGCCATGGGCATGGGAGGCTTGCTGGGAACCATGTTTGAGTTCAGCGAGAAGCTCAGCACCCTGGAGCTCACAGCAGAGGAGCTGGGCCTCTTCACCGCAGTGGTGCTGGTTTCTGCAGGTAAAGACATTGTGACATCCAAGTCATTAATGTCAACATCTATCTAAGCCTTCAGATTTACAGTGCGGCTGCTGCTGGCAAAACATAATGATGCTTCGACCTAACTCGCTGTTATAGCGTAGCATTGGTCCATACTAATTTGGAAAATAACCTGGAGATACTCTCTCACCTCTCAGATCGCTCAGGCATTGAGAACGTCAACTCGGTGGAGCTGCTTCAGGAGTCCCTGATCAGGGCGCTACGTACCCTGGTTGGCAAGAGCAGCCCCTGCGACTCCTCCCGCTTCACCAAATTGCTACTCAAGATGCCCGACCTGCGCACCCTGAACAATTTGCACTCGGAGAAGCTACTGTCCTTCCGCATCGACGCGTGAGAAAGTCACCACGGAACACCGGAGAACCGTCAGGCCTCAACGTCCATCTACACCTCACAGATTGGTGGTTGGGCTATGGGCTGGGGCAAGTTAGGGGAGGTGCCCTGTTCAGGGACACCCGCCTCCAGATTTGCGCCAATGTGTGCATCGGTCTTTTGCACTGCCGGGAGACACAGTTGACAGCTGAAAGGAGTGGGGCCCACAGACCAAGAGACAACGCCGCTCGCCAGACAATAGGGAAGTGTTAGGGCCAGCCACCGACCACAGGAGGGCCACTAGAGACAAGTCCCACGGCCCCCTCTGCACCAGTTGGACTGAGGGGCCAGAGACCATATGTTGGTTGAACTGAACCAAAACCAGCATGGGGCTTTACAGCCCCACATGCCCAGCTAAGCCTGGGGGAACTTCAAACAGGCTGCTGTATGCATATTAAACCATCCTGTTTTAACATGTAAATAATCTGTCAATCATGTGCAGTGTTTCTACACTTGATTCCTAATACAAACAGAGTTTGTACATGTAAATGTCTTCTAATGTCAATACTTGAAATGTTTGGAAAAAGTATATTTTTTGTTATGATGTAATAAGGTGCAAAGTTACAGATGTGACAGCATAAATGTATGACATTTAAATTCAGCGTGCGCATATGAAAAACAATATCCAGAACTGCATTTAAAAATGTTTTACATTACAGAGGCATTATAAACCGAACATATTTAAATTCCTGTGTCTTTTTCTTGAATACTGATCTTGCTACTGTACTTTAAGTGGTTTTGTCTTGTTTCAAGTTTATTAAACTCCTACACATTACAGCAGATGTGAAGCCAGCAAAATAAGCAACTCTGCCATAACAGGAGATGTAGTCCACACAATTATATATTGGCCGTCCAGGACCGACACTCACTCCTTTCCATAGGCGGGCGCGCCATGGCTGGAGGTCAGGTCTGTAGTCAGCCTAGTTGATTTATCTACTTTGGGTCGAGGGAAGGCGAGGTCAGGAAGACACCATATATCCTGACCACCTGGAGTAGGCTCGTCAGGAAGTCAAGCACCCAGCTGTGCAGGGCCACAGGTCAGCAAGCTACTTGGGAAGCTTTGAGGGCACCGTAGCGTTGAAAGCAGAGCTGAAGTCAACAAACAGCTTTCTGACATTCACCTTATGGTTAATATAAATATTTTTCCATCAATAAGTAGAGCAGGCAACATAAACGTTCTACAAAACGTAGCAACAAGTGGAAGGTGATCTCATATTTAAAGACGAGAATAAAAGGAGGGAGAAGGTAACAAAAAACTGAAAAGGTGCCGCAACAATGATCAGAATAGGGTCAAACAGCCCACGTAACCAACAGTGCACAGGTCTGCCATTGGCCAAGCCGGCCGTGTCCGGAGTAGCCAATTAAAAGACAGCTGGTGTTGTGTGAAGCAAGGAAGCGGCCAGGGTGAGTGTAACAGTGGGAAGAGGGACAGCAGAAACTCATCTTCAAACAGTCAAGTAGCACTGTCAAAACTCAAAAGGGGACATCAGTTATAATACACTATGTGCACAACTATTCTATCAATGTCCGAATGAATAAAATGAACAAGTCAGACATAATATGAAATCTTTATTTATATGTGGGTGCAATTATTGTTACAACTGTACACATGATTTTTTTTCACTGAAACACTACCAAAACAAATGGCCTTAGTTTGACATGCAGGTGCCTAAGACTTTGCACAGTACTGTATGTACCACAGAGCTACATTAAAAATGGAACGTCTTCTCGTATTTACAGACAAGAGGTAATGGCGCCCCCTTGTGACCAGATGGATAAAAAGCCATCTCTGTTGAGGGGATGGTTGGTCAGACATGGGGACTGGACAACAGGAACTCCAGCCACTCGGTCAGAGAGGGAGCCTTCTGGGCTGGCTGCAAACACAAACACCAAGCACATATTCACACAATGGAATACAACACACAAATTAAAGGCATCAGTTATAACTGGACGTGAATGACAGATTTTAAAGTGGATTTAAAAAAATAAAAAAAAACTAACAGCGTAAGGGTAGATAACATGAAGATCCAGGACACTTCACTGATACCACTTTAATGGAACTGGCCTAAAAACATCCGAAGATGTTACCTGTAGGATGTCTGTGTTGATCAGTTCCCCGTCCCTACGAATAGAGATCAGAGTGGCAGCTCCTCTCGAGGGGTAGCCCTCCTCCACCCCAATGTTACAGACAACAGAGGCACTCTTCAGGAACACCAGCAGTCTCTGGCCAGGGCGCCAGTCAATGGCAAATCTACACAGGGTTGACGTCACCACATGGGTGTTCAAGAACGAAAGGCCATTGGATGTCAGAAATAGAAACATGCACTGCACGGAACTCACCTTTAGGTTTCAAAAAGCATAACATCATAATTCGCATTTTTCTGCATTCGTATGGCGGATATCTAAAAGGCTCCTTTAAAAAAGGAAAGCAACGAAAGCACACTAAAAACAACTGACCAGCCAGAACACCAGTCAAGCCAACTGTCTCAATTCACCCGGTATCCTGAAATAGTGGGCCTATGAATAAACCCTCAAATAACAGTGGAAAATGTACCTCATAGTGATCATGATTTTTTCCTGGCCTTTCTGAGCTAAGTGTGGACTTGTACCTGGAGTGCAAAGCCTGGATCTCGGTCAACATGGCTCCCTGGCTGACATAGCTCTGCATGACCTCCAGCAGGGCAGTACTGAGGTCAGTCAGACGACCTCTCACGGACTCCTCCAACAGCCCTGCTGTACCCAGACACACCTGGACAGGGAAGCGCAGGTTAGAGAGAAAGTAGAAGCTGTGACTAACGACGGCAAAATACATTTCTCTCATCTAAATCAGGATCAGAAATGCTACGTAGATGTTTCTTGATGTGAGGCATCAAAGCCGGTTTAGTGTAACCGAGGGGCGATCAGCTCGGCGGCCCACCTGCAGGACAAAGTGGTCCTCTGGGATCCAGGTTACGGTGAGCCTGAGGGGCTCCAGCTGATCAGGGGGGCCACAGAAGCAGGGCCTCAGTTCCAACCGCAGCTCAGAGGGTCCCAGGGAAAGCAGTCTGTACTGCATCGCCCCCTGTGTCTCCTCCAGGCAGCACTGCAGCCTGAGGACAGGAGGCAGTGGATGGTAAGGGCCTGTGCAGTGAGGTGCCTACCCTTGTTTTCCATTACCTCATCGGCCAGGTTTAGAGTTCTGTTGACTCGAGTCTGGGCAAAAAGCAGCCCTTCTCATGCTCTAAAACGACAATAGCTCTAAACTGAATTAGTAGTGCTGTCGTACAACTAAAATAATCCCGATTGATCGCATAATCCTCTGTAGTTAGTCAAAAACACTCAATCTTTGAATTTGTTAAAATTTGCCCCTAATGAACAGTGTTTAAAAAACAGTGCATTATCTTTAAGACATGCTATATTTTTTGTGAACATGCTATATTTTTTGTGCTTAACTTGAAGATAAATAAATGCAGGAGCTGTCTTTTTCCCAATTCGGTCAATCAGACCAGCATGTGTCACGGCCTTTCAATTTCTACACGCCAGTTACCACAATAACTGGCAGCATCTATTTGCAGCCCATATTATATCTCAATAGAAGGTCGCTGGACTCGGATCTCACAGTTCTACCTTCTCCAACCACTGTGCTCCTGATCAAGGCAATAAGAACAATAACTGCCATGTTGGGCTACAGTATGAAACACACAAACGCCCCTCTATGTAGTCCTTCTATGTAGTCTCTCTATGTAGTCCCTCTATGTAGTCCTGTAACTGATGTTCAGGCTACAATGTGGTTAGACCAGAGGCCTGCCCACCCACCACTATCCCGACAGCCAGCCCCTATCCCGAAAGCTCAGCTCACATCTCTTTTCAGGGACATGCTTTGATTGGTTGAGACCACCGCCTGTCACTCACACATCTCTCAAGTGCTGACAGTTGGCTAAGCGGTCCAGGGTGACATCAGCCTCCGCCCTCAGCTTGGCCAACTGGCCCTCACAATCACGCATGGCATTGCGGGCTGTCTGGAGGGACTTCTCCAACTGCAGGCTGAGCTCCTTCTGTGGGAGAGATGTGGAAAGACGGATTAGACCGCGGGTACTCAACTTTTAACCTACGAGGTCCGAAGCCTGCAAGTTCTCTGCTCTACCTCATCATCAATTGCACTCACCTGGTTTTCCAGGTCTAAACAAGTCCCTGATTAGAGTTGCAATGGAAAAAAACAGATCGGGACTGGCCCTGAGGTCCAGAGTGGAGGTTGAGGGGATAAGACATTCAAAACACAGACACCCTAACCAGCTAACTGGGGATGGTCAGAATAAAGCGTGTGTGTGTGTGTGTGTGTGTGTGTGTGTGTGTGTGTGTGTGTGTGTTGACCTTGTTTTCCAGGACTAAGAGCAGGGAAGTCAGTTGGTCCTTTTTGTGGTACAGTTTGTCCAGTCTGTCCAGCATGTTGGTGATCTGCGTCTCCACCTCTTGGACTCCATCTTTATATTCAGTCTTCAGGGCCTTCCAGCGTACATGAGCATCATTACCTGAACACATGAGACCAGGCTCATTCATAGCAGCACTAATCTGGGGTTCAACTGTCACTTCAGAGTTACGTTACGTGGTTATATAACGTGCACTTTATAAAACCTCACAATTGCCTGTAGACATAAACTGAAATCAGCCCAAGTATTTGGTCTCCACTTAATTTTACTGTTAATATTAGAGGACTTCTGTTTTTTATTCAGACCGTATTGAGAGGCCTGTCATCATTATCACCACTCGACAGAGAGCAGGTTGTAGATCACATATACAGTGGATATAAAAAAATCTACACACCCCTGTTAAAATGCCAGGTTCTTGTGATGTAAAAGAATGAGACAAAGATAAATCATGTCAGAACTTTTTCCACCTTTAATGTGACCTTGCATAAGTGTGCACACCCTTAAACTAATACTTTGTTGAAGCACCTTTTGATTTTATTACAGCACTCAGTCTTTTGGGGTAGGAGTCTATTAGTATGGCACATCTCTTCTTTGAAAAAGCGCTCCAAATCTGTCAGATTGCGAAGACATCTCATGTGCACAGCCCTCTTCAGATCACCCCACAGATGTTCAATTGGATTCAGGTCTGGGCTCTGGCTGGGCCATTCCAAAACGTTAATCATCCTCTGGTAAAGCCATGCTTTTGTGGATTTGGATGTGTGCTTTGGGTCGTTGTCGTGCTGAAAGGTGAATTTCCTCTTCATCTTCAGCTTTCTAACGGACGCCTGAATGTTTTGTGCCAAAATTGCCTGGTATTTGGAACTGTTCATAATTCCCTCCACCCTGACTAAGGCCCCGGTTCCAGCTGAAGAAAAACAGCCCCAAAGCATGATGCTGCCACCACCATGCTTCACTGTGGGTATGTTGTTCTTTGGGTGATGT
This sequence comes from Esox masquinongy, assembly GCA_016801175.1. Lineage (NCBI taxonomy): Eukaryota > Metazoa > Chordata > Actinopteri > Esociformes > Esocidae > Esox > Esox masquinongy. The sequence continues at coordinate 115,724 of JACXGI010000148.1, read as the reverse complement.
GCAGTGTTGTTTTTGCACCAAACATACCTTTTGGAATTATGGCCAAAAAGTTAAACCTTGGTTTCATCAGACCATAACACGTTTTCCCACGTGCTTTTGGGGGACTTGATGTTTGTTTTTGCAAACTTCAGCCGGGCTTGGATGTTATTCTTTGTAAGAAAAGGCTTCCGTCTTGCCACCCTACCCCATAGCCCATTCATATGAAGAATACGGCAGATTGTTGTCACATGTAGCACACAGCCAGTACTTGCCAGAAATTCCTGCAGTTCCTTTAATGTTGCTGTAGGCCTCTTGGAAGCCTCCCTGACCAGTTTTCTTCTCGTCTTTTCATCAATTTTGGAGGGACGTCCAGTTCTTGGTAATGTCTCTGTTGTGCCATATTTTCTCCACTTGATGATGACTGTCTTCACTGT